>WEIV01000952.1:110205-128954 GCA_013390005.1 Calyptomena viridis | reverse complement strand
CATCATTAAAGCTCACCAGGCTAGCTGTGAACAAGGAAGCATAATTCATGGTAGACAGAAGATCCATTCATTATTCCTGCCATAATTACAGCAAGAGCATTATTGATATATCAAACAGAAATAATACTTCTTTTGAAACAATGCAGTGTTTGTGACTTTCTGGTTTGAAACAGGAAGGCACTGTGTGTAAAATCAATCTCCCAATCACACTTTTATTGCGACTTCTGAGATGCAGAACAAAGACATGCTCACCTTTTCCCTTATTTCATGTATAGATTTAATCCCAGGCAATAATAATATATAAAGATTCACACATTACAGCTTGAAATATGCAAAGTATGCATTTTCTCTCTTTCACTTCCACCTGCACATTCCCCAATAAATCAGTGTTAATAATATCTGAGGTCCTAATACAGCAAAACACTTAAGCACATACTTAACCTTAAACACATGAGTAGTCTCATTATAATCAGCAAGACTCCTCATGCTTCAAAGTTAAGCTCATATTTAAGTGCTTTGTTGAATCATAGCCAAAATGAAATAGTACAAACCAAGGTGTTTTCTGCATCGAAATACAAATACAAATGCATGGCACTAACACCGTGGCTTACCCTGATGAAAAAAGTGCTCCTGGAAGTGTAAATTACAAGAACACTATTAATTCAACCTCACCGGGTTTTAGTATAGCAATGCATGCTCCATAGAGGGGATTTTCAAGGCTGAATGTATTTAGAAGTGCTAAGCACAAGCAAATAGAAAAATGGTTATCCTGGCAATCATTCATGATTACTGCGTCCACTATGATTTCTAACACATCGAATTATACCTGTCTCTGTTGTTATTCTGTCCTCAGTATTTTTCTGTGTTTTAAATCCCAGAGAGTATGATTCTGCCAGGCAGGTAATATCAGAGCATTATTTGTAGAATGGGTCTGGCTTATAATGACAACAGAAATAATAAATAACAAAAATCTTTTATCTCGTACTGGAAAGAGGTTGTCTGGATTATATAATCAGGTCTTTGGGTTTTTTTTTTCGTAAAACCACCTTTGTCTTCAGATTCCCAGAGAGGTGTGCAAACTTGCTCCAAATGCTAATGCAAACATATTTTTAAATCCTCAAATAAAATAAGCAAGTTTTGCTTTTCATACCTAAAAGAATGCATCTAATGTACAATCAATTTCTGAATACTAGTTAACTTAATGGCAATCCCACTGGAGTTTTAATATTTTACAAGTGTGATCTAAGGCTAATTTGTATCTGCATATAAAATGAAGGCAATTAAAGAAGGAGAGAGGAAGGAGAATCTGATGTATTCTCTCTCCTATTATTCTTGATTAATTTGGATAACTTTAAAGGGCTAATTATTTTCCCTAGTAGGATATTTGAGGTAGCATTTAATCCTTCTGGGTATAACCAGTTGTACTTTCATTCTACTTTAACCTAACTAGTAATTTCAGAGTTTGTATACTTTTTGCTTATTGTCATGAAAAACGTTTTCTCTCAGGACGCTGGTCTTTGAACTATGCTATGGTTATTTTTGAAACAAGATAGCTAGTATTGAATCAGAAGCATTAGTATTAACTAAAATGTTGCCAGCAGTAAAAAGTCTATACTATACAAATGCTACAGCTAAAATTTTAATCCAATTCATCATTATGTAGAAGATGAACTAAGCTGCTACTAATGACTGAGTTACTGCAGACTTCATGAACTCTTCATGAAAGTGCTCCAGTGCTCCAGGAAAGTGCTCCCAGAGCACAAGAGCTTTGCCCATTCCTTGACCTATTTTTTTTTGTGTGAGTATGCTCTGGTATTCAATTTTTTTTTTTCCCCAGAACAGAAAATGAACTGCTCTGTTTTCAAACACATGCCATTGTAGGGTGTGGCTTTTGTACCTGGGATACTTACTTGGAGTTACCATTTCATTTGCTAAGGTCAGAAAATGCCTGAAATTATATACTACACCTCTGAGCTTCTGCTTAATTGATGTGAAGCCAACATGAGCTCTTGTGGACCTGAGGGAACAAAGAAAAATTGAGGCTGTAAATAATACATCCCTCACAATAAAGCTAGGGAGAAAATACAGAAGGCTGGACCTCAAAAGATAAATTTTTTGAAGACCAAGAATGAAAGCTGTTGAAACAGAAGCTTTCATATGAATACACCTTGTCCCTCTTTACTGGAAGAAATGATAACTACTCTTCATTCATACATATATGCTAGATTAAAGATAGGATGCGTGACAACTTGATGCTAATGATCTGGAAAAGAAAACTAGGCAAAAGTCTGGGTGCCAAGCTAGCTTTGCAGTAGTGTAAGTTGATACTGAAGATTTTTAAGCAAACAAATTCTTCATTCAGGTTCCCAGAACACATCTGAAAAAAGATATAAAGGAACAGTTGCATTCCACTTACTATCACTGTGAGCAACAAGCAACAGCTGTTTCAGAGAACAGTAAGATAATGGGCTTGCTGGCAACAATTTTTTAAAAGTTCCCAATAGGGAGAAATCTTTGTATGGCTGAAACATAAGGGTTTACATCTCTTCTGCTTATTTTTAAGTAGTTTCTGTCTTATGATTTTTCTTTACCTGTTCCTAAGTCTTTCTAAATTCATGCTTTCAAGTGTATTTTATAGCAATAAATCTCATAGGATATTTTTTTCTTTTTTTTCTCAGAAATTTTTTCTATTTACCACCTTTTATGATCATGAGTTTCTTTTTCTATGGAAATAAAAATATCCCCATCCAAATTTTGTCCAGGATTTTCTATATTTTTTCCTCATTTTCCTGGGATTTATTTTCGTTCTCACTGAATTAACATATCCTGGTCTTCCTGTTCTCCCTACAGATTAGAATTTTACTCAGACCATAATCATTTTTGCCACCACCACATGCAATTCTGCTATTCACAAAGTGAATGAAGTGAAATGAGCGTGGTTTCACAGATAAATCTGTGGCACATTTTTTGCAGCACAATATTTTTCGTTCTGCATGCATCTTAATGATTTGTTTGCTTTGCTGCACTGTGGCACATAGAACTGAGGCATTGTGTTCCCTGTTATACATTCTCCTGAGTTGGTGTTGCTAATTTATGATCTAGTCTTCATTTGCGTCATTGGACTCATATTCATAGATTCTTGGAAAAGAATGAAATAGTAAAATTAAACTTTTCTTTATACTGGTTCTTAAAGAGAAACTATAATTTCTAACTTTTGCCGCACACTTTCCAACTTCTCTAATTATCATTACAGTTATTTAATTAATGAATTATTAGTCCTTGGGAACATTGGTCAAAGCAAGTATTAGTTTCAAAGACTTATGTACTCTTTTATTTGGGACTGGTGTGGTAAAGACAAACATTTTGCTTCATAATTTGATGGAGATGCTTAAGGATTTAATTGCTTTTGGCTGTCTCCTGCATCAGTGAGCAGAGATAGCCACATTCAGAAGATGTTTCAGATCTTAGTTGAGTTGAATTGCTCCTTCAAGTGACTTTCTGGAAATGGCCCAGGTAACTAGTTCCTAACTTGACTGGGTTGGGCAAGTCCAGTCAGGTTGTGTTAGTCACCAAGTTAGAGCACTCATTTGCTGGAAAAATCTCTGATGCAACAGCATACTAAATCTTCTGTGGGACCACTAAGGCCTGTGCTGTGTTGCCAGCAGCATCAGTGTAAATAATAGATTTGAAGTAGCCCTTATATGGTCTCAGAAATTGATCTAAATCCTGTTTAAAGTAATTGAAGACATTGGCAGAGGCTTTGTATGATGCCCTTATAAGATAATGAATGAACCACGTGAAGAGCATTTGCTAAAAATAATAATAAAAAGATTACTTAAGGGAATTTTTTTTTTACTGTAGTATTTGTTGTCCAGCCATGTGTTCTGAAATTTGATGAAGTATTTATTAATTCTTGCCTAGTAGTACATGCTATTAATTCTCACTCCTCAATTGCTTCTGAAGTATTCAATGTTCATTTTATCTATTGTTGTCATACTTTGTTGTTGAATGCATATCATACTTCCTTCTCACAGAATGAACACTTAAAAATTAGTAATTTGAACATAAAAAATGATGAAAAAATAACAAAGAATAACAAACATGACTTGAGATTTGCAAATCATTTTTTGACTATGAGTGGTAACACCAGTTTTCTCAATCATTAATATTATAATGGCACAGAGACAAAAAAGTTGAAGAAGACTGATTATGAGATGAAAAAATATTTCTTAATATTTTACTCCATGATCTAGATAAATATGCATATCTATTTCTTTGCATTATTTCTAGATATATATTTTTATAATATCTTTATATTATTTCTAGATAGCAAAGAGTCATAGAATAGTTTGTGTTGGAACGGACCTTAAAGATCATCTAGTTCCCATGCCATGGGACCCATAGTCCAGGTGACTCAAAGCCCCATTCAACTGCCCTTGAACACTCCCAGGGATGGGGTATTCACAGCTTCTCTAAGCTGTGTCTCACCACCCTCACAGTAAAGGATGTTATATATATGTGTGAATGTGTCTGTGAGTGTAGAGGGGAGAGGTTTAAAAGTACATGGGTGATACCAGGAATTAAAACAAAAATATTTATTAGTAACATACCTGACTCAGCGTATGTGCAGCTTTAACTGAAATCATGGGGCCTATTTACATCCATTCTAGGGCGGTGCTTCAGCCTTTATAACGGAAACTATCTATTGTAATGTGCTGTTTTCTCTGTTGAATGGTCTGTTTCATTTGTCTAGCTTTCTCTAGGACTCTGGATAATATGAAATATAACGTAGAGTGTTTTCAGTGGAAATAATCGAGCACTTCTATCTGTTGACTTGCCTAGACAGAAAGACCATGTTGAAGCTTATATGCTTCAAAGAAGCAAATATGTTTAGACCTGAATTAAAATGAACACACTGGTGGGCAAAAGGATATAAGTTTGAAAATGGCATACACAGTTTCCAAAGTCCAAATAATATTATATATTCCCAGAAATGTTAGGCTGAGCTAATATAAAAAGATAGAAATTAGATTTTAGATCAAACAGAAGGAAGGCTGGAAAACAAAACTTCTAAATTCCTTGAATGAGTACAAATATAGAAATATAAGGTGTGAAATCATTTATGTGAACATTCTGAGTCTAGAATATGAATCTGTCATCATGTAGACAGTGCTGAAGAATGTGATTTTTCAGTTGGATGTCAAATTAGCAGCTAAGTTTTTAAACCAGTATTAGCAGGAACCTGAAGGATTGAAGTTAATTATTTGAGTAATACTAGTCTCTTTTCCCTAAGGAGTAAAGTTTTTTTGCATATCACTTATGAAACAGTACAGTACATCTAGCTCCATTTAGACATTAACTGCTAATGGTTTTCTTTTACAGATTCTGGATGGTGAATTTATTGAATCATCCTAAACTTGGTCCTCAGGGGGTGTGTAAGAACAAGCTTGTGTATCCTTAGGATACACAACTGCAAATCAGCAGTTTTAGTGCTGCCTAAGATTGTCTGTTACAGTGTTCTTTTTGGTTTAGTAGTTTTTTTAAATTTTTTTTTTAATTACTAACATATATCAAGTTTATGTTAATTATATGAAAACATAACAGAAATACTCAGTAGCATTTAGGAACGTAAAGTAGTTAACCTAGTTCTAAACTGCAAAATATTAGAAGACTCAGCACATTAAAGTAGGTGCAAAAATATAATGGAACACTTGCTTTTACTGGTATTCAGCTTTTCTATGAAACTAAGTTAAACTTGTTTTCTTAAATACATTAATGAACATTCTTCAAATATCATCTTCGTTCTCCTCTTTCTCATCCCTATAGATTTCTATTCCGTCCAAATGCAATCACCTAAAAAAGTCAACTTTACTTAATTTGAAATGTTGCTTGAATTTGTTTATGTTTCCTTAAATGTTTCCACAAAGAATTTATTTTTCAGTTTGGATGATGACTTTGTAAATTTTTATTCAGAGCAAAACAATGAAAAACAAATATATTTCCTGCAAGAGAGAAAATGACCAGGTGGCCAGTTATCCTGAAACAATCAGTGCAAAATGATTTAATGTACCACTCACCAACATACTACCAGGAATGTTAACTGGGTTGGTTGGTGATGAAATACTATTTTGAAATATCTTTACTGTTATATAATACTCGGCAACATGTTAACTTACAGAAACTTTTAAATCGATGAAATTAATTTATTTTTAATCAAATGCGCTTTGGTTATAGAAGGAGGTGAGATTCTTTATTTCAGATGTTGTTTCACATTTATAACCTGAAATTACAGTGTGTATGAACTCAATAGATCTACTGAAAGGCTGCACAGATCCACAATTTGACAATTGAGATATCTTTCTCTTGAGTTATGTGTAAGGAAGGAAACAAGGAAAAAAACTAAATAAATCCACAAAATTATTCTGGGTGTTGCAGAAATGTAGCAATCAGGTTGTATTTTTTTATTTCTGAAAATGTGTGTGCAGTGATTATTAATTAAAGCATTCTAGAATAAGATGCATAACTGTCAGCTTAGAAGTCTAGTTTTAAAAAAAAGACATAGAAAGTTACAATGCAAGAATTTTCTTTTGTCTGTTAAGAGAGAAGAGACAAAGAATAAAAAAGATCACCTCAACTAACATGTATGTACTAACAGTGAGTACATTCAATGAGAAGTGTGTCTAGCTTCTGCATTGCAAAATTGTTTGAATAAGAATGTAAAAGTCATGACAAATCACTTTTTTCTATAATTGGAAAAGCATCATTTTCTCCATAATTGGTCTCTGTGAAAAATCTGTGGTTTTGCTCAAAAGTGATATTTTTGTTTCGTTTTAATGAGTGTGTCTATGAATGCTCCTATTGACAAATGTGAAGACCTTTTATCTACAGAACCAGGGCAGTGACATTGTTTGTATCACCAGGGTGCCGTGCTTATACCTTCATCTCAAATAATGACAGGTTTGTTCCATCTCCTTGACTTATCATTTCTTTAGCTCCCTGTTGTGAGAGAGACCCAGCACATAGCCAATTAGTATCAGATGTGGCAGCGATGTTTTTGGCCTTTGGGAAGGAAGTTGAGTGCTCCGTACTCCTTACTGAAAGTATGTTAGCACCTCTCTGATAGCAACGAGTTGCTAAGTCTTTCCTGTTTGACCTGGATGAAGTCTAAGCTGAAAATACTGTATTGAAAGTACTTGTATTCCACTACATATCTATCAAGTCTTTTAATTCTTTTGGAAATAGATTGTAAGAAGAATTAAGGAAAAGGATCAGGTGGCATATTTTTTGTTATCTGCATATAACAACATGAAGTTAAATTTTAACAAAAAATGAAAGAGATTCAAAAAACTTCTTTTGGACAGGTAACTGTCATTAGCAATACAAAATTTGTTGCAAAGGCATGCAGCACTTCCTTCCTGAGTTAAAAAACATTTTGAAATAAATAATTTTTATCTGCTTATTACATAACAAAACAAAACATCACTGCTCTAAGAATTCCAGAAAGCAAGTATACTGTAATAATCTCTACTGAGTCATTTGGCAAAAATCCAAACTTTGCAGTTTTAGGTCTCAGCCGATTTTTAAATTTAATCTTAAACATTCAAGGCATAGTGTTTTCATTATCCTGGTTTCTGTTAGATGGAATGAAAAATGGTAATTCTGCAAAAGCTTGTAATTTAATTTTCATTTAAAGTCCTTCAAATGCATTTTAATTAACATTATTTTCCACATCACTACTTACTGACAAAGTGGTCTTAGTCTGTACATTTCTTATGAATGCTGTTTAAATCTTGACTATACAGTAGAGTTTTGTACCAAAGCTCAAATAAATAATTTCTTTCCAATGGCCTAATAGGCTGTGGGAATACCTATGTCATATCTTAGCAGTGATTGCAGTTAAGGCATGGACAATACAGTCTGGACTTCTTCTGGATGCCCTGTGAACACTCAGAGAAAAAAGAATGAAAAAAGCTTTACTGTGGGCAAAGTTCCAGTCCCACTCTGGTCAAGTACTGACATGTAAAGGGATTGAAAGGACCAGTCACTAATTTTGCATCTTCTCCGCCTCTGATAACCAAGTAAATGAGTGTAAGAAGGGGTAAACATTGTGTGTCAGGAATTCTGTTCCTCTGAAGAAGAAAGATAATTCTCAGGAGGCACAACTCAATTTCCACAGATACCAGCATCTCCAGGTCTGGGCTGCCCTTAAATAAAAGTAATTATATTCTGCAGTCTTCCTGAATGTTGTTAGAGCAAAATATTATCGAGGTAAATTTTTTGCTATGGTCTGGAAGTCTCTCCTTTCTGATTGTTTGATATTTTTGAGCTGGTAAAAGGGAGTAAAATCCTACTTTTCCTGCTCATCTCAGAAAAGAAAGCAAAAAAACCTGAAAAAAGATCTGTCTTAACAATTGAGTGGGAAAAGGGTCTGAGGATGAAATAGTGGTTCCAGGTACCATTTTTATAAATTACTTTATGGTTTTAAAGTCAACTTTTGTTGTTTTTTGGGGTTTTTTTTTGGTTTTTTTGGGGGGTTTTGTTTGGGGGTTTTTTGGTGGTTTTGGTTTTTTTTGTTGTTGGTTTTTTTTTTTTTGGTTTTGGTTTTGTTTTGTTTTGTTTTGTTTTTTTTGCTTGCTTGTTTTCCCAGTAGCAATGTCAGCTTAAACACCTTCTTTACCTCCAGCCTTTTTATCCTTTCCCTGGTTTTGTTTTTTAGTTGTGCCAAAATTTATTCATTAGATTTTACTGAGAACAGAATGCAATAAGTGACCTAGGTTAAAGATACTCTTGTAGGAAAAATAATAGTAGGTTTCTAAAATCCAGTTCATGAAAGGGTTAACAGATTTTACGGTTAATTGTCCTGGTGGTGTTGTAGTGTATAATTAGTTTGTATTTCTATGTTATGTATCTCTGTATTATATTGTTCTATTACACCCCTAAGTTGGTATATTCTGGTAACTCCCCCGCCCTTCACCCCAGGTGGTTTGTCCCCTCCCTTCTCCTCCCTTCCCATTGGCTGGAGTCCCCCATAAGAATCACAGACCAGAAATACAAAGTTCTCTTCCCTGGTTGCCTCTGATAAGCTTGGACCCTCCATGGGGCTTGTTGCCCCTGGGGTGCAATAAACTTATATTATATGCAAACACGAAGAGTCGCGTGCAGTTCTTCATCCTCCGTTCACTAGCCAACCCTCGAGGGAGTGCAAGGGCACGTGCACCCCTTGCAAACCCTGAAGCACCTTCTGAAATGGACCTCCCAACTTGGAGGCCTCCTGACTGGAAGGGCCCCCTCCTATCCAGTGCCTGATGGCTGAAGCAATGCCCGGCCTGAAGAGGGAGTGGGGCAAGCCGTGGGGGTGGCTATATGGTGGGAATTGGTTTCTAAGAATGAAGTTGGGGAATGAAACCCATGTAAGTGGCCACATCTACTAAGAAAAAGATTCATGCTATTATGGAGTCCATGTACTCAAGTTTAGATTTTTCTGTGTGTCCTCCCTCCCTCCCTCCCTCCCTACTTGAGCATGGACTATTCATTCAAGAAGATAAGTATGCAAAAACGAAATGAAAAAAGACCGAAACTTACTCACTTTTTCAGATCTCTATTACAAACTGAAATTACATTGCTGTGGCATTTAAAGATAGATGTCTATCCAGAGGACATGGGCATGCAAGAAAGGGTTTATAGCTTTGTCTCTAGTCTGGCAAAGTGCCTTTGAAGTAGATTGACCATGGTCTAAGTAGACATAAAAATTAGAACTTGTTTTAACTTGTGGTAAATGCAGACAAATCTCTATGTAAACAGTAGCTGCTAATAGTAATAGAAAATGCTTCTAATCCCAGTACAGGTAAGGTAAGAAATAGGAACAAGCTCTTATTTAAATTATTTATAACATTTGTGAACAAGGTTCTTATTAACTGTTTGAAAGGCCACCAAAAAGTAACCATAGACCTAAAAGTCAAGCTAAATTGTCCGGTTTTTTATTTACTTTCTGGGAAAGGCAAAATATGTAAGAATGATACATCTATAGAAACTCTCAACCAGGAGAGTATATTAAATGTATTATAAGGTAGATGCCATTAAACGATTGGGGAAGTGCTGGTCAATTCTTTTTTTCCTTTGCTTTCCTGTTTCTTTGCTTTCTTACAGCCTTTGACAGAGCCTGGTTGATAGGAGGAAAGGGAAACAGAGACTGCAGCTCCTGTAATACAGTATTTTTTTAAAAATTTATTTAATAAAATAAGAGAACATTTCAAGTCACACCACAAATAAAATACTTAATTTCCAGTTTCCAAAGGGAAGCAGCCTGTTTTGACTTATTTAAAAATATATATATGAAAATTGTCAATATTCTTAGGAAAGGAGAAAGAGAAGCTGAGGAGGAAAGAGAGCAGAGGTTTCATTACTTCATAGCAAGGCTTTTTGATAAAAAATTCTTTATCATCATGCTTCTCTTGAGCAGTCAGAATGGAAGATTTGAAGATGTTTATATTTAGTCCTGTGGGGGCTCAACTTTTAGGGTTCTGTAGCAATTCACCTCTAGCATTCCTCATATTTCTTAATTGATGACTTTGCATGGATTTATGCTTTTGATACTATTTAGTTTGATATTGCCTACATAGTGTTGCCCTGACTTGGAGTTCAGATGAGACTGATGCAGAGTACTGGGATCCAAGCAATACAGTTGTCCTTATTTTATTTCTGTAAAAATTGAATTTGAGAGGAGTGGGTTGCAAATGCTACAGTCTTGACTCTATATCCTAGGATTCAATTTTTCTATTCTAAATGTCAGAAATTTCATAGATGTCTTCACATGATTAATGTCTCTTATTACACTGAGAGGCTGACATATATTAAGAAGCAGAGAACACTGGTTAGAGCCATCTGTGCAGATTCCTATACTAAGATGGGTGAAGGCAACTCCTGTATCATGGTTGGTTACCTATTGCCATTCCTGTGCACACCAACATTTTTCAGCAAGCAGAGCATGATAATACACTGGCTGCATGTGAAGATGTTGAACCTCATAGTAGGAGTCCAGTAGATAACTATTTTAATAAGAATAATCCCCTTCCAGGAATATTTCATAGACATGTGCCCTTAATGATGGGGGTTATCTGCCCTGTATGTGTTCTGAGTTTTAATGCTGACACAAACTATTTTTGTAGTTCATTAAAGTAATTTCTCTTTCCAAAAGAAAAGTTTCTGCATTGTTCAACCTATTCCATGCTGTCTATGCTATCCTGTCATAAATAATCTTAAACTCTTCATTGTGGGTTTAATATGTATAAAGGCTTTCAAACCCCACTGTGATTATCTAATCTAAGCTTTTTCATAAAAAAACCTGTAGGACCTGGCAGTATTCATTTCTTTTGAAACCTAGATAGTGGCATTTCAACTAGAGCACACCTTTTGAAAAAAACAATGACCCATATTGAATAAAAGCCTCTCTACAATTCTTAGAAACCTCATCATTAATTACTTTCAGATGTTATCGGCTTTCTAGGTTGAATTGGTCTGGTTTCAGCTCCTAGCCATTGAAGTGTGTTAACCTACATCTGCTAGAGTGAGGTGCTCTGTTCTCTGTGTATCCATGTACAGGTTGTGATCAACTCACCTCTTTGCTTCTCTTTGAGATAAATACACTTAACACTTGGAGACTTTTGGTCTGTACATATTTTTCATCCTCCAGTCATTCTCTGCTCCTTTGGTAACTCCTTTTCAACATTTTTCTTGATCTGAGGATATAAGACTAGACATGAGAGCAATCAAACTTATGTTAGGTAGGTGTGCTCTTATTTGGTATTCACTTACTTTTACATCCAAAGGGTTGTGCTATTCTATTGGATGAAGCATCATATTAAAAGCTCACATGCAGCCTATTAGTCGCTGTAGCTCTTTAATCTTTTAGAGTCACTATCCAACAGAACAGACTATAGTAGCATGGAGGCTTTTTGCTCTTACCATGTCTGACTTTCCATTTGGCCTTGTTGAAATGAACTAAAAGTTGAAATGAAATGTTCATGTCTCCAGAATATCACCATATCCAGGTACTTGCCTTCTAGGAGACTGATAATGATGCTAAGTAGCAGAGAACAAGGTGTATATATCAAGAAAAGATCTCTAGAAATGCAACCAAAAGTAAAGCTGCTTAGCGAAAGTTTCCTGCTCTTAGTGACATTCTGAGAGGTGAATTCCATGATTATTTCATAGCATTTTAGATATCTAATTGAGATTTCTAGTAGCAGCCAGTCAATTACCTTATTGACCACTATACATTGCAATATCATTATGGTTTTTCACACTACATTGACATTTTGCAGACTCTGTACCTCAGTGTTTGATGCTGTATCCAAAAATATATAATGCACTTTCATATTCCTGCTAACTTGAAATAAGGTTTATTTTGCAAGGAAAGGAGTGCCAAAATAAGTAACCAGAGTGCTAAAACATAAAAATTGCAAATAACAGAACTGAGAGTCAGAAGTTCTAATGTGATGTTCCAGAGGGTTCGATCACAAAATTATTCTTACTCCACATAAAAAAGAAGCATTTTTCTCTTGAACAGCCATGCGTTTCTCTGGTTAATCTTGATGATGAGCTACAGTCACCTGTGTACTTGAAAGCAGAGTACAGATTACATAGCTAGTATCTGTTAGCTCTGCTGCATTCATTTTTCAGACCAAGTGTTCGAAGTAATACCTTTAATTCAAAATAGATCATATCCAAGAAACAACAATATTTTTCACCAGTAAACAGTGATTGACATCAGAGAAGGTTCCTACTTCTGCAATTTTCAGTGTGTTTTTTCTCATTTTGTGTTCTCAGTTATTATTCACTGAGAGAGAAAAAATGAAGTGTGCACTAGTATAGGAAAGATGATCCAAAGATAATATTCAGGTTGAGTGGGGATCATCTGACAAAGGAGGTAATACTGACTATTTTTTCCTCATGTGAGAAGCAGGTATTTACCGCACACAAAAGATTTTCCTTGACCTCAGCTCAGAGAAGACAGACAAAGAAAGAAGCATTGAAATTACAATTACCAAAGTTTTAAGTATAAGATTTTCCTGGCTTTGTTGCTGCCTTCTAAGTGGCTCAACTCTTATGCATCTCCTAATTAGTTCAGTACTGTTAAGGGAATTCCACTCGTAGAAAAATTGCTAGATTTGTGTTCCTAAGAATGTAAAATTTGGTCTATTTTCAAGAAAGGAACCTTTAATCTATATATACCCAGGTGAATCTGATTACAGAACAGGATTCCAAATCAAAATCAAGATTAATATCAAATTAGTATAAAAATAATTTTGTCAAAATGGATATGAGGGAAGGCAGAAAGTGATTTGTCTTTGAGAGGCTCATGGTCATCATGGTAGTCAAACCATTGCAAGAAATATTGCAGTAGTGAAGAAGTTATGTGTGTCCAAGTCTTAAATACTGTTACTGGAGTTACTCAGTTTGTGTGGTTTAAGGGTGATTATGGCAGTACTGGGTTGATGGTTGGAATAGATGATCTTGAAGGTCTCTTCCTATCTTGATTATTCCATGATTCTGTGTTCCACTATCCATCTTCTATGCTGAGTGCACTGGCACACCTCTAAGGAAGACGAAAACCTGAGAACTTAAAGCTGTATAATGACATTATTACAATTTCAGTCCTTTAGTTAAAAATGTGTTAGATATTAGAAAAAGGTTCCTCACCCGGGGGGGGGGTTTGCACTGGAACAGGCTCCCTAGGGAAGTGGTCACCCCACCAAACTTGGCAGAGTTCAAGAAGTGTTTGGATAATGCTCTCAAGCACATGATGTGATGCTTGGGGATGGTCCTGTGTAGGGCTGAGTGAACTCGATGATCCTTGTGGGTCTCTTCCAACTCAGAATATTCTGTGATTCTGTGTTTGTTGAGAGAGAAGGCAAAGGATTGATTCAGGGCAGAAAAGACAAATAGAGGGAACTCAAAAGTATAAGAAAAGTGCCTGTAGTGGTCTTAAGCCTGCACAGAACAGTGATGGTTTTGCTTTCGTTTCTCTGAGCATAAATGCTTTTTCGTCCAATCATGCTGGTAATAATGGCTAGATGACTCTTTCTACTGATGAAGACTATTAATGAATGACGTCTGCTGATACAATCCATACCTAATATTACCACTGCCTTTTTTAAAGTCCTATCACACATGAAAATTCAAAGTGAAAGTAGAAGGAAGGGAGAGAAAAAAATCCAGAAGGCGTTGGATACTTACTGGAAGACATCCCTTTTCTGATGCTTTCTAAGAACTAGTTTTGTAGAAATGGCAGCTAAAATAGCTGTTTATTATTGCACTGTATCCAGTGAGAAATAGGAGTTTTTTTAAGTTTTAGAAATACAGAAACAGCTGTTCTGTCAGGTAAAATAAAGGCATGTAATTGAGTGTAGTATCATCACAATGCATACAAAGTTGTTAAAGAGTTGTGTTTTTCTCCACTCTGTGTCACTCTTACTACTGCTTTCACCATCCGTGCAATGGTTCTAAAAGAAAAGAGGGTATGTCTATATTGCAAAGTCTACCAGGGTCTGTATATGTACCTTCAACTTGTGTGGTGTGCTCTGTCCCTCTTGTAGTTAGCTTTTGCACTGTTATTTCTGTTATACTGATTTGTTCAGAAGTCTGAGAGAAAACATTCTTGGCTTTCTGTGTGCAAATACTCATTGCCTGCTAAATTGTAAGATATTTCATGTTTTCTGAACAAACTGTGCTTCTGATCATTCTGGCCAATATCAACTGACTAGTTAGTTTCTCAATTAGAACAAGTGGTAAGTAGGATGCTCAGTAGGATGCCAAGGGAGATGGCAGGGAGGATATAAAATCAATAACTTTTGAAGGCAGAATAGGACATCAGGAAAGAGACAAGATAGAGTAGATTAAAAGCAAAAATAGACAAGTGTTTCATGGTGCCAGGTACTGTGGGCATGATATATGCAGTGTACATTTTGATATTATATGTTTAATTCTAGCATGACAGGGATGTCTTCTGCTGGAAACAGACCTGTGATGTGTGCTCGTATGCTGTAGTTGTGCAACATTCAAATGAGAAAGATCATTAAAGTCCAACTGTAGATTGACATGACTGTCAGTATAAGGGCTTCAGAGTTCTAGTGGAAGAAACTGCAGCTCTGCAAGGTGGTCACAGCTTCAAAGATGGCATTGTCTACATGACTACACAGGTGTAGCTAGTACAGCAATGCTATCAAGGCCTTGGCTTCTCAGAGTCTGTGAGAATGAGAATTTTTTTTTTCAATTATGATGTCATTAAAGCATAGAGGATATTCTGTCCTTGAACAAGTTTTTATGAGCTGTCCTTGCCATTCCCATGGCTAGTTTTCAGTGTGCAATGGAAAGGAGAGGTGTCTTATGTGGATGTTTTCTTGCTTTTCAGATATGCCTGAGAGAATGCAATCCTGTGACCTGTTTTGTTGTATACATTTAATAGTTTACTGTCGTTTCTTTAAAGAGTAATTGTGATCATTGGGTTTTGGATTTCTTTCCCTGCTGTATACTTCTTCTAGGAGACCAAAAGGCCTCTTTCTGGCAGAAGACAGAGCAGAGTATTTGTTGTCCTTTTAAAAAATTATTATATCTGTACTTCTTTTTTAAGCATTGACTTTTTCTGAGTTGCTGCTAGTGAGACTGCTGGCCTGCATGCACTTCAGAAGGAATTTTGGATTTCATTAGGTAAAAAACTGTTAGCGTCACTGGAGGAATAGAGGAAACATGCTAAAAATGGGCCTGTTACTAGCATTATTTTAGGGGTTGGGATAACATCGGAGACAAATCCTCTGGAACTAACCTGCAGCAGAAAAAGGGTCAAATTTTGCAGCCTAGAGAGGAATATTATTTATCTGTGGAGAACAGTCTCAAGTTGATGGCTGAATACATAGCTTGCTGGTGAATGAAGAGAAACAAAACTGTAGAGTGGGCTGAATAGAGTTTGTTCTCCTTGGTTGCCTTGAATTTATTTATTCTGTGGCATATAATGTTTTGTCCCAGATTACCTTATGGAAATGATTTAGTGGCATCGGGTGCTTACTGAGCTGCAGTTTCAGTTTTTGGTTTGATTTTGCTGCAGTTTTCTCTCTGAACGTTTTGTTTTTGTTTTTGTTGTTTTTCTTCTTCTATTCTTATGTTTCCAGATAGCTTTCATGACAAGAGAGAGTAGGTGAGAAAAATTGTGTACATCTCCCAACATCTGAAATTCCAAATGTTGCAAATTCTATTTTTCCTCAGGATTTGCCACACTGAAATGCAGGACCATGTGTCTGCACTATCTCAGCAATGTGTTAACATGTGTTGTGCCCATACACATCAGCTCTACAGCACAAGGTGAGCCCAGTGCACTTGAAAAGTTGTTCTGCCCCTAGCAGTAAACATAAAATATCCATACAAAACTTCTCACCTGAGATACAGAATTGTTCTACACNNGACAGCAAGTATGCAATGTATCCTGGATCTGAAAAGTTGAAGTTCTGTTGTCAGATTAATTTATGTTTTAAGGAAATATATTTTCACATTAAAGAAGAGTTTAACCCCTTCTTTTTAAAATGCTATTTGAAAAGAACTAAAAGCATTATGATAATGACATAAATTATATCCTTCTAAAGTTAGATCAAATTCAGTAGGAATATATATAATTTTTTTGTTTCAGAGAGAGATATTAGGGAGGCCATGTGGATCAATATAATCAATGGGACCTATTTAGCGTACCAACCTTAGGGTGTCTGAACACAAGATGCCTATAATTCAGCAGCTACAATGACTTGGTTTGCCTCGGAGTATGTTTAGACACAGCAGTGTAGATTATGTAGATTCATTTTGCACAGGAGGTANGCACAGGAGGTACTGGCACTGTGCATATGCATGACATAAAGGAGCATGGCTGAACCCTTTCATTCCCCCAAAAAGAATTTAAAACTTAATATGTTTATTCTTAGACCTAACATTTCACTGCACCAATAGAACCCACTCCCATTTTATTAAGTTTTTTCTTGGAAATAAATGCCTGATAGAACAAATCACACAAGATACATTGCAGGTGGGGGTCCCTGGTGGGGGTCAACTGGGATCGTAAGTTGTTGCTTGAGAATTCAGTTACACTGGTGTGTCAGTGTGACCCCCCCGTCCCTCTTTATGTCCTTAAGGAATAGCCACCAGTGATGGTTGTGATGGCTGCATCTGGGTTACAGATAACAACATGATAGTTAAGGGTCTTGAATCTCGTTCAGTAGCTAAGGACTATAAGTCTTCTTCAACATCTAAGGGCAAGCTGAACATGCACCATCCCAAAATACAGCTGATATACAAATATGACTGCAAGTCAATTATCTTACTCCATATATATCATAAAGCCAGTGAGCTCTCCTGCATGGCAGTGGACTGCACACCAGGATTTTGCCTTGAACAGGGATGCCCCTCAAGGTTGCTTCTTGAGGCTGAGAGTTTCCTTGCTGAAATGGATTTTTGGTAAGTGATAGCATACTAAACTTTGAAATCTTAGCTAAGTGATATAAAGGATTGACTGTGCACACATAATCTTTAGACATAAACCATTGACCAAGTCTAGGACTATGTCTGAATACAGCAGCACAAGACTCAGGCCTTAAGCAAAGGAGTTTAGGGGGTCCTTTCTGAACCTTGTGACTCAATCGGAGGGTCTCACTGACAGTTTTGTCTGAACCTGTTCCCTATGTAGTAAATAAACAAGTGTATCTTACCGCTGAATCTTGTTAAACCACTGTCACATTTACTATCAAAGTTTGTTAAATCACTGGTTTATATCAATAAGCATATTTCTATTTCTCTGTTACAAGTGAAGTTCATCATGCCATCCATGACAGCTCATAAGAATATAAAAATACATTCTGAATGTTACAGACAGATACAGGGGCTGTTACCAGTATTAGAACTTTGTGGGCAAGTAGTGCACAATGAATTAATTTCAGAATATACTTTTGGTGGAACTTAGCAGTACTTTAGTTTGGATGACATTACCTGAATAGGGATGTAAAAGGATTTTAAAGTAAAGAATTCTAAATAAATGAGGAGAAGAACACATTAGAGTCTATTAAATAGTAGTAAGACATGAACGAGATTTGATGATAAGTGCTATTATATTTGTATCTGAATAGTGTCTGACACTGAGGACTCATGTACTTCTCAGTATAGGCTTAATACTTTTTATCTAAACCACTTGAGGCCAAGAGTAATAATATTATCTATAAATCTCCTGGTATTTGGATTAAAGTAAGTCTTGCACTAACTCTATGTCTCACATTTGTATTTGTGGACTGATTTATGTCTTCTTGAATGCCCTCTTTAATGAGCTATTTTTTTCCTTTCCTCATCTTTCCTTTCCTCTCCAAATTCTCCCTCCCTACTTTAAGATACCATTTAATTCCTGTAGGAGCTCTGAGATGACAGACCACATAATCCTGGAAAAATAGAGAGTGTTATTGATACAGGCAATTGACTAATAAATCTTTTTTGCAATTTTCTTATTTGCTTTACCAGGCACCTGTCTAAATGATCTGTTGTTCTGAGGACATATTTGTATGGTTCAGATTAATACTCATAAATAAAATTCCTTGCTTATGTTCAAAATTATTGGCCCTTGTAATGTCAGATGATTATATATGTTTTAAGTCTCCCTTTTAGAACTCTTGTTATTTCAAAAAAGTTGAGAACTTCAACCTTTTATAACCATATGTGCGTCTTTTATGCTG
>WEIV01000952.1:69258-92408 GCA_013390005.1 Calyptomena viridis | reverse complement strand
TTACCAGTTGACCTTGGCTGGCTTGGAGCTAAGAATTTTCCAGCATCTTCTTAAAGAAGCCTCTCTCATAGCCCCCCTAGCTAATAAAAAAAACTCTGGCTACTTAAAACCACAACAACTGTCTTTATCTCAACCCACGAGTTTTCCTGCTTTTACCCTTCCTGTTCTCTCCCTGATCCTGCTGGTGCAGGAGTGAGTGAGTGGCTGAGTGGTACTCAGTTGCTGGCTGAGGTTAAACCACAACGGTCCTTTAGGATGTTCCTGCTTGAGCGGGGAGGTTTGGACCAGAGGACCTAATGTGGTCCCTTCCAACCTGACTCACTCTGTGGTTCTATGATTCTGTGAATGATATACAGCAACTATGGAAGTAGTCAAAGACTCTAATAGTTACTATGGATAGAGTACCTATAATGCCAGAGCACGTGTATTAAGACATATTATTAAGACATTTTCTGTAACAATGATTTTTTTCTTTGCTTTAATCTGAAATAATTATTCTTTCATTAGTTAAAATTTCCATTGTTTCTAAGACTTGTGTCTTACAAGGAGTAAAGTTCTAAGGAACTTTAAGGAGTAAAGTTGGTCTGGATTTGCCATAAGATACATTAATATAAAATTTTAATAAGTCTTTGCTATTGGGTTTATCAGTAAAAGGGTTTTTTTGTGCAACCACATATGGCATATATTTAGCGAAGAATGCAGCTCAAAGATCAGTCACATCATAAGTGCATCAAGTGTTAAGAGCAATTTATATTTTCAAGCAGTGGTATTCAGTCTCTCATTTGCAGTAGGACGTAATTTGGTAAGTAATGTGGTTTGTCATGCAGGTACTAACAATGTATGAATGCATCACATTTCTTAATTTTCTCTGCTGAACTGTAATTTGGCCACTCTTTTCCAAATTTCTCCTTTTTTTGATGCCTGATTTAAACTTTCTCTATCTTTACTAGGATTTTCCCTCAAGGTTTCACGTCTTGGCCATTACACTTCTTATTTTATTTTTATTGGTATATATCATTCTGTCAAGTATCAATATCTAGTATCTAGTGCACAAATTCTTTACTTGCAAGTGACAAGTCTTTTATTTGTATTGGTTCCCTCAGGAGAGGAATAACTTGACTCTTTTATTGCTGTTTCTGTAACTGAAATATTTTCCTTTTTCCACAAATTTGCTCAAAGTCAGAACCCTCCTACATTTCAAGCAGATTCTGTTACACGTCCAGAGCTTAAATGTTCCTATGTAAGTTGAAACAATACACGGTTTTCAAATACTGTTTCTGTTTCACAATTAAAATTTTAATTCAAAAGAAATTTCGGCTCTCCTGGTTGTGTGGATAAACTTTATGGGTAGGCTGAACTGAGCTGTGGCTGTGCCTAAACCTGAAAAGACACTGCAAAAGAATGTCTTATACATGTGTATAGATGTTTCTGCACTGCCCTTACTTTATGTGGATTGAAGAACAGGGAAAAATGTGACTACCGGGAATCTCCTAAATTCTGGTGTCCTGAATCTGTTAAATCCTCATAGATTGATACATTTCCAAAAGAAGACTGACATCTGCCTGCTCTATTCAGGCTATCCTAAGTGTGAGGGGAAAAAAACCTCTCTCTGTCTCAAAGAGCAAGTTGAAGTCTGTGTGTAGGAAGGTAAGCAAACATGCTGTTAAGCGCTAGTAGAAGAGCAGCCACAGCTGCTTGCACAAAGCATGCCACATAAGGGAAAGGGTGCCACCCCGGGGGCTAAAGACTGGAAACTCCCAATGAAGCCTCCTGTTCACTTAATCAAATTGAGACATCTATTTCACCCCATTCCCAAGGCAATGTAAAGGCTAATCTCTTCTGAAGAGTTAGAAGAGGAAGGATATTCTTAGAGTGCCTTCATCATTTTCTTTCCCATGAAACTGGGGAGGTTTCTTTTATCTGTTGAAGCTGTGGAAGGAAAACATGATTTTTTTAAAAATTATGTGTCTAGGTTCCTGATTATTGAACAGGCCTGTAAAAACTTCTGCAATAAATCCACATGTCTATCACCAACAGTTCTGCTACAAGTTCTTTTTAACTGGACTATAAGCAGTTAACTCTTGAAGAAATGCGTTCAGCTGTAGTTAATTTTTAAATCTGCCTATATGCAAAGATATATTAATTGATCTGTCCACCAGTGACTTGTCATTCATGCCTGGCTGTATCCTGTAGTATACATATCTATATAAACTAAAAAAAAGTGTGTAATGTTACAAACACACTTTCAGTCTTTTAAATATTGTCCATAACAACCTTAAATCTTTCTGTTGGTCTGTGTTCTGTTTTGTGACTGCTTTTAGTTGTGTTTCTGTGATAATATTCTGTTTCCAGTCTCATCATTATCATAAACTTTGTGTAATAAATTGAGATAATTTATCAGTCCATAAACTAAAACTTTTAAAAATTAATTAATTTGTTCTGCTTCTCAGTATTTTCTTAACAGTATTGGCATTAATTTTACACAGCTTTTAAATCACAGAAGAGCCAACACTTAAACTTGCAATGTATACAAAAACAATGAATTATTGTCACATTTCTTCAATTTCTGTTATGTAGTTTAGTCAAACTAGGGACTGGTTTTGTATTGGGGTCGTGAACTTTCTCCTTCCAAACAAATTGCATTTTCTGGAAGCATCATTTGGTTTCAGTGCCCTGAATCCAGTTGCCCCTGGTATTCAAGGTGATGTTCTCCAGTCTCTGTTTGTGCAAAGTTATATGCACAATTTGCAAAGTTTAGAAACTCCTGCCTATGTTGCAATGGAATAAACAGGCCCTGAATTAGATGAGGGGCCCAAGATCCAGGCTGTTTCTGGAAAATGTAATCCAAAGCCAAGTGCTTGGCCCATGGGCTTACTCACTGCACTTACGCTACAGATAGAAATGGTATGGAAAAAATGGAATTAGTATTTATGTTTATAATAATAGAACTTAAGCAATTAGACAGAACTTAGAAAATTTCACTCCGTTTCAATAAAGTGCTAAATTAGGCAGATATTTAAGTAAGCACTTGAACTAATTCCTATTTAGTAAACTTATGTAAGTTTATTCTTGGCATCTAAATGAATGAAGTAATTCACAAGCTCTAATGTTCTTCAGAGTTCTGTTCTTTTCAGCAGTATATAACCCTTCTATATATTAAAAAGAAATATGAGTGAGCTTAATGTGTACTTACAACTGCACAGCTAAGTTTGGCTCCAAATGGTTTGTTTATGATTCATACTTGAGACATGAACTGAATTAAATTTCTATGAATGCTAATCTAGCCTTTACCATAAAAAACTCTCTAATGATGAATTTACATATGTGAAAGCTCAAAACTGAGTGAAATTCATGTCTGAAAATTGTCTTCTTTTTTGTATTGAAAAGTGGTATTGCAAGGAAAAAGGGTCTTACAGAGACTGAAAACACAGTCCAAAGTATGTCTGTAATTTAAGCTCTTCTGAGGTGCAGAAATATTTTTTTACGTACTATGGAGGCTTCATATCTACTGTTTTACTTTTGTTTATGAATCCATCTAAGAACCTCAGTATATGAAACCGTTTTGACTGCCACTGATTATCTTGTACATTATTTGTTTTACAAGCATAGCTCTTTCAGGTTTTCAGGTGCCTTCATGTCTCTGGTATCTCTTCTGTGGGCATTAAGATTTTTGCATACCCTTTTCATTCCATTCCTCAGCACTGCTGAGGACACACATTATGTGTCCTCCAGTCCTCCACTGCTCCTTGCCCTTAGTGTGGCATTGAATTTGGCCAATAGTTTTTCCATTTTTCTACCCGTCTTCTGCAGAACTCTGAAACACAATTCCTCTGAGCCTGGAGCTCTCACTGCTTTGTATAGTTCTAATTGTCTAATTATCTGTTCAGTGCACAATGGGAAAGGATTTTAAAACTTTCCTTCCCCCATTTGGTTTCTGTCCCCTTTTCATTTTTTTTTCCTTTTTTTTTTTTGAATCATCTTAACCTTCTCAGTCTTCAATTTCAGAATATCCCATTGCTTTCCTTTTTCTGTGTGCTTTCCATAAATGTGTACGTAGAAGAACTTTTTATGGTATATCTTTTATTTTGACTGTTTTCTTTATATTATTATCTGCTTTGCTGCACCCATCCTTATTAATTTTCTACAGTCAGTAATACTTTCCTATACACTAATCATTATTTTTTTTCTCCTGGGATTTTAAGTGTTCATTAAAGAATATCTTTTTCTCTAAACACTCTTTGTGTTATTTATGCCCATACTCTACCTTACATGTGATGTATTTTTCCTGAGTAGCATTATTATGGATGCAACATTTTTCTTTACTAAGTGTACCTTGTACCTATCTGGCTGGCTTAAGGCAGTTCTATTTTTATTCTATTTTTACTTTGATTACATGCACAGCAATATTGCTTCCTTTTACAGATTCTCTTTTACCTGTATGTCTTCAATCATATTCTCTATGTTACTTTATACCAAAAGAACCACTGTATTGTTACATATTTGTAGAGTTGAGTGTGAATGCTGTTTGGTATTATATGTGTGCATCTGCCTGTTCTTCCAATCTCATTACTGCACTGAACATACTTCAGGTCTTACCTAGGAAATAAAACCCACCCTTTTCTTATTAGTACTTTGTCCTTTTTATACTTTTCTTTATTTGCTCAATCAGTTTATAGTTTACTTGCCCTTTCTTTTTTGAGGAATTACATATAATAGGTTTCTGTAGCTACAATAGTTTGCAATTTGAAACACCTGCAATCCCAGTCCGTAAAGAATTAAGCTGATGTATGTTTCACCTAATTCTAATAACCAATAGTGGTAAGTAGATCTAATAAAGACACATACGATTAGTAAAACGTATGTCTTCTACCATTACGCATGGCACTACACATTTATGCCAGATGATATTTAGTGATATAAACACTGTGGTAACCTTAGACAAAGTTGCTTCACAATTCACTGAAACTCAACAACTCCCATGTTGCAATACATCCTGATGCCAAGAAGGTAGCTAGTGACCTACTCCTCATTGTTCCTCCAGAAATGCTACTCTAATCTATTTAAACCTCTGCAATCTGCTCTAAGTGAACCTGCCTTAGCAGGGAGTTTGGACAAGGTAATCTCTAAAGGTCCTTTCCAACCCCAAACAATCTTTGATTCCTTGTGATTCTGTGAGAAGATTATTTTGAGTTTGGTACAGTCATAGAATCACGGAATATGCCAAGCTGGAAGGTACCCACAAGGATCATCAAGTTCAACTCCTAGCCCTGCACAGGACAACTCGCAAGAGTCAGACCATGCGCCCAAGAGTATCATCCAAATGCTTTTTGAACTCTTTCAGGCTTGGTGCTGTGACTGCTTCCCTGGGGATCCTGTTCCAGTCTCCAACCACCCTCTGGGTGAAGAACCTTTTCCTAACATCCAACCTAAACCTCCCCTGACACAGCTTCATGCCATTCCTTTGGGTCCTGACATGGGTCATCAAAGAGAAGAGATCAGTGCATACCTTCTGCTGCCCCTCACAAGGAAGTTGTAACTGCAATGAGGTCTCCTCAGTCTCCTCTTCTCCAGGCCGAACAGACCAAGTGACCTCAGCTTTTTCTCATATGGTTTCCCCTCAAGGCCCTTCATCATTTTCATCACCCTCCTTTGAACTCTCCTTAACAGCTTAATATCTTTCTCATATTGTGGTGCCCAAACCTGCCACAATATTCAAGGTGAGGCTGCACCAGTGCAGAGCAGAGCAGGACAATCACCTCCCTCAACTGGCTGGCGATGTTTTGCCTGATGCCCCCCAGGACACGGTTGGCCCTCCTGGCTGTCAGTCCCATCTAATAAGAAAAGGAAAATCTATCTAAAGAACGAGCAGTCCTGTGTCCAAAAGACTATGGTATTTCAAAGAGCACTAAATATATATACAGATATTCAGTATCATTCTTTCGTATTTCGTAGTAGAAGATTACTATATGGATCTCTAATGTGAGAACAGTTATTAATTCCAATATGTGTTCAGTACTGCTGCTTAAAAACTATTTTGTTTCATATTTCTCCCTGTCTCTGGGAGACATATTCCATTGAGTTTTTATGTTAACTTGGCTGCAGAAAATGTTCTGCTATGAGATTTACTGATTTCTAGATTGTAAAGTTTTCTGCAGTATTATTTCAAAATGACTTCCACTGAAAATCCAAGACATTGAATTTCAACAGCATTTTCTAATTTTTTGGTGGGTGAAGTTTTCCAAAATATGAAACAAATACAGTAAAAATATTTAATAAAAGCACACATAATTTTCTGTTTTCTGAAAAATAAGTTAAGAAAAATATTGATGTAAGAAATCATTAGGCCCATTTTTCTCAAAATGCAGGAGATAACATAAATTTTTTCCTGCTCTGTGTTAGAATGTACCTTAGGCAATGCTTAGTTATTTATTTTCTCTCTGTTCAGCATTACTTCTCAGACTAACCAGTAATGGCAATCATCACTTGCTGCTTTCCAAATGGAGCATAAAGCTTTCTCACTTTAGGGACAAAGATTCAGTGTTTTGAGTTTGAAACTGTCCTGTTTCCATTTCACCCCTTTCAAAATATATATTCATAAATTGCTGATGCTTTCTTTGGTGTGGATCACTGTTCACACATCATTAATTTGTGTCCCTAATATATTCCTAGCAGCATTATTTTCCTCCCTCCCCTATTTCTCTCCCTTTTTTAAAATGATAACCCTAATATGCTGACAATCCTGGTTTTAACACCCTGTGAAAAATAAAATTTCTCTTAAGGACCTCAATTTTGTGCCATGGTTTGACATGTCACTGATTTAAAGATAGTTGGAGATTATAATTTTTATGCAGCCTCTGACTGCTCACTGTATTCTATTTTACTTTAATAAAATTCCCCATATTATTTAATGTATTTTTTATTCTTATTTCTTTTGGACGTATTTGCTAGTCTCTAAACATTAGGATCATTTGTTCTATTACTCTTTAGATTTTATGTGTGCCTAGTTGCAGTGAACTAAAAACAACTTTTAAGGTGTTATCTGCTATATGTTAGGTATGCTTTTTGCTGTTAGTTGAGTTTGTAATGGTAGGACTCACCTTGCTTGTTGAAATGTTTCCCGATGTAGCAGACCACGCATTGTGCAGATGGTGGAATGAAGGAAACAGGTAGTAAACTCAAGAGACACTAGTGCATGTCCATAAAGTGCAATGCACTGCTGTGAAGAAATCCCAGAGCTCTGAATAAGATGGTTTGGGGTCTGGAAACACAATGTCATGTGTAAGGTAATTGAGGACCCAGGCTTGGCAATATTGGATATCCTGTGGATATATTATAACTCTTGGCACTAATTCAGTCATCTCTATCACAGCACTGCTATGAAACATCTGTTCTTAATTTTCCATCCCTTTCTAATCTGTGGGATTAGTGCTGTAGACTTGAATAACTACTGTACAGGTTATGTTCCATATAATTGCGAAGGCAGTCTGGATGTGTGCGAGTGGGCATGTTAACTCTTTAAAAAGTGTTTAAATGACACTTATGGGAAACACCTTTCCCTCCATGACAAACTGTCAACTATAGCTGGCATACCCCTGCCCCACTGCAGCCCCTTCTTTCAGCTTCTAGACAATACAAAAGCCAAACCTTCACCTGCATGAGGCCTTCCTTGAGTTGGTGGAACTTTGCACAGCATTCAGGGCTGTTTAGACCACAGGGCTGTGGTCTAAAATTTCCAAAATTTTCCCTTTTTTTTCTTTGCTTTTACACAATCACCATTACTAAATTCCTGGATTTGGAGAGCAACTGGCAAGACTACTGTATAACATGGGGCAATGAAGTAATTGCAAATACACTACCAAAGTAATTCTCTACTTCTTCTTTCCACAAATTGAGGAATCAATTGTATCTCTGAGTGTAAATGATTATTAGTTAAGCATTTGTCAGATTCTTTATTTAAATATATTTTAGCTTGTGGCTCTGCAGAAAACACATTGCTCCGTCTTTTAGTACATTGTGTAATCATTTAACCAAGCTAATAATGTTAATTTGTGTTCTAATATTTTCAAAACAACGGGATAACCATTAGTATGAGCATGTAATGACATTTTGATTATATTTGGTAATATTTTGACATGGACAAGAGTTAGATACCAGAAATAAAGTGAAGTAAGCATCCTTTTCACTATACTGTTAATGATTTCCTGTATGTACATCTTCTGAAGTCAGTGGAGTGTCTTCATTGTATGCTAGAGGAGGGTCTGTCCTATAAACTCTTTCTTCCGTTGCTTTCTTTGAGGTCAGCCATCTGCTTCAGACAGAAGATGTCAGAAACAATTACTATGCTGCAGCAAAGTGTTTTCTTAAGTACTCCACATTAATTTTTTTTACAGCTAATCATAAAAAGAAATGTGCAGGAGGTAAATCAAAGAAAGAGAGATTCATAGGCAATGAGTGTCTGAAATTATGGGATAATATTGTGAAGATGACATTCAGGTTGTATATGTTTGTGGGTGCCCATATATTGTAAACCATTACAATTTATACACACACAAACTGAACAAGGTATAAAAGCATAATAATATTTTTTTTCATGGTTGTACTGACATGAGAAAAATAATTCAGATTTGCTATCACAGTCTATAGTGTCATCCACTATTATTCTTATAAAAAATTCTTTTGTGCAGAACAGTGAAACCTAATTTAGTTTATGCTCTGTCTTACACTTTCTTTTTAAGTATATCAAGAAATAGATGTTCTTAAGTCACAGGTAAGCAAAAAAAAAGGCATCTCTTAGCAAATCCTTGGCTTCATAATCAGTGGCATGGATGCTGCCATTTGTAGAATGTTGTTCTTGGGCTCAGTTGCTGACTGCAGGGACAAAAGCTGGCATTTGTTGGACATTCTTATGTCTTGTAATATGCAGAGTGTTTAGTAGTCTGTATAACAGATATAGGTACAGCACAAACCAATAGGAGAATGGTGCAATTATTTTGCAAATATTATACTTTTATCCCTCCCTCCATGTATTCACATTTTTTTTTAACAACGCAAACCAGATGAAAATGTACAGTGAATATTAGTGTCTGAAATTTCAGCTAATTCAGGAGAGGAACTGTAGCTGTTTTGTGTGACTCATAGGAAAAATCTTCACAGTTTTCTAACAATGTTTAATTTTTCAACTGCTAATCTTCATTTAACTGGTCGGACACCATTCTCTATGTCACCAAAATTTTGTTTCACAGAGTATTACTTCTTTTCCTGAGCGATTTGTTTACCCTTCCTCTCTTCCTCTCTCCTTCTCCTTCCCTCTCTTTCCATCTTTGTTGAGTTAATATCTAAAACCAGTTCTAGTTCCTGATGGGATAAATCATCATATAATTTTTGAAAGGTAGTCTTACTCTGAGGATGATTCCTGTAGAAGTTGTCATATTTTAAAATATTTTAAAATTCAGAAGTCAGTTATATTCTTGCTTATCTGTCTCATAAGCATTTTGGAGCTCTCTGTTCAAGGAGTACATACTAAACTTTAGATTAATTGTCTTTTTCTTAGCATCTTTATTTACCTCTTCAATCATTTGATCTTCCTAAGATGTCTGGAGATCTATTCTAAGCCTCCATTTTCAAGATGGATGTTGTTATCTGGGAAATACATCATTTGTACATTTAGGAGACAGCTAAATAGCATCCATAGTTCAGCCTATATACCCAAAAGTCCAGGGAGTCATAGCATGGTTGAAATTCAGGTGTAGTATCCTTTCCCTTGATGCCCATATTAATTCTTCAACAACTTCCATCATGACAATGTAAGCATTTGAAAATGCTATTAGGTTTCCATTATTGCTTTCTCTAAGGAAAGTAAGGCACACTTTGAGTCTATGAGTGTTTCATGAAAATGAGTGATTATAAAAGACTGCATCAAAATGACCTTGGCAGATGTCAACACCAGCATTGCTGATGCATTAAAGTATCTTTTCTAAGTGGGATGCAATTATCCAGTAGTCAAGAAAGATTTTTTTTTTTAAAGCTAAGTGAATGATATAGGACTTGCAGAAGTTGTCTATTTGGTTACAAGGACATCTTGCTATTAATCCTCAGACAGATCTCTGATGATTATTCTTCATGTGTTTTTTTATGAAAGTTCATTATGGAATATTTTCATCAAAAGCGAAGAGAAGGTGAAAGATAGACATTCTGTCACTCTGTCAATAATATTTAGAAATACAGTGTAAAGAACATACCAGAAGGAACAAACCTTTATTACAAGAGTATTTATTTGATGGAACATGCATACGAGACAATTTTGGAAGATGGGTTCAAAGTTCTCCTGTCATGTTTGTGAGTGCCTCCCATTTCTCTCAAGAAAGGAAATCACTTGTTTCTTTCCCAATTAGAGATATGTATACCTAAAAATACTTTGAAGTTGAGCTTCATAGGACAAAGCATGACAAATTTTATATTTATCCTAATACAGCCAGGCCAATTTTATCTAGAAATCATGATCAAAATTCTCACAGGATTTAGGCTTGCTTAGGTTTAAAATATATCTTGATTCCTCTGTGATGAGGTTATTTCATGACCTTTCACACCCTTGACTGGCATCCTACCTGTATTAAATATCAAAGTTGGAAACTTGATTTTTATTATTTTCTTTTATCCTAGCTTTAATAACCAGAGTTCAAGCAGTCATTACTTTTTTCTTTTTTCATATATACATGATTGACTTAAATCATGGATGTTGTTGATTATTTACATTACCAGAGGGGTATAAGGTCAGACTTGTCTGAGATTGTTCATTCTTGTTATAAACAGAGCAGTCAGTGAGTGTACTCTGTTGTTATCCTTAGCTTATTTTTGGTCATGATGTAAAATGAGCATTGTAGCTGTAGCTTAATTTCAGCTATCAGAGATATCTGCTGCACAGATTAGCACACAGTTTGTCACAAATCTTTTTATCCCAAGACCAGAACAGATATGGGTCATGAGTCAGGTGAATTGGCAAGTCTGTGTGGAATTCCACTCAGCATGTGTCTGCAGCACAAGTAGTTTCCTCTCAAGAATATGAACATAAATTAATTAGATGTGCTATCAGAAAATCACCCCCAAACTGTTATTTCTGGATGTCTTAATATCCCCATGCAATTATGTCAGAAGCCATGGCAACAACATCACTAAACATATGGGAGGCTTATCAATGGTGTTCAGTGAAATTTAGGAGCTTTTAACAAGCTGACTAAAAATAATTGCTTATAGTCTAAATACTTACTTAAAATGCTGTGTTTCATGTCTGCCAGAATAAAGAGACAGACTGCATATACTGTTGCTGGCCAGAGTGTGTATGAACTAGATGTGGACAGAGTCGAGCAATAAGTAAGTACAAAACAATGCTATTCTTTCATTTCAGAGGTGTGTTGGGGTTTTTTTTTTGGAAAAGAGCATGCTGATAACTTTTCTGCACTTGTGTTTCAAAGCATTTCTGTATTATGGACCTAAATGGCTCAGCAACAAACTGCACATTTTTAACACTCAGTTTTGCAAAATTGGCACTCTTATGGTTATGTGAAAAATAATAATAGTTATGTTTAGAAAATACAATGTGAATTACTTAATGATACTTTAGTCAGTAATTTTCAAAAGAGGATTTTAAGAATATAAAATGAAAGAAATCAGACACATCAAATTAGTCTGATTCACAAATTTATGGTTCAATCAACTGCAGTCAGAGATACAGGTGAACAAATGCCTTTGATGTCTAAAGTAAGATGAAGTTGGCATGCACACACTATACTCAGCACTGAAAAGTCCTTGAATAACTCCAAGAAAATTATCATAATCAATTAAAAAAGAATAAATTTAGTTAGGTGTGTGTACAATTACATAAATACAAACCGCATGTATGTACAATTACATAAATTAGCATAACCTTCTTGAAGTAAGTCAATGTGAAGGGAAAATTTGCTTATTGCAGGTTTTGAAGGTGTCAACCAGTGTCTGTAAGAGTGGTCTTGTTGATAAAGCATACTCAATTTCTCCTCTCCTTCTAGACTTTTAGGGAACTTAGGCAATTATTTCAGGAGTTTCCCCACATAGGTTAATCATTATTTAAATGACTAGTCAAATTGTTTTAAAATTGACTAAGTTACATGAATATACCTTTCTGGCAAGGAGGTAGACCACTGGGCAGTTTTGCAAGGGGTCAGTATTGGAACTTGTCCTGTTCATAACAGACGTAATGACTGGGAAAGGAAGATGAGGAGTGAGGTGGGAATATTTGCTAATGATACAAAGTTATTCACAGCAGTGATGGTGAGACAACACAATAATGTTCTGTAGAACATTATGAAGCTGAGTGACTGTCTAACGAAATGGCATGTAAAAGCCCATTGCAGGTAAATAGCAAGTAGTGCACATGGGAAAAAGCATCCTAATTTCATAGAAGAAACAATGAACACTGAGGTGGTATACTGGGTCTGTCTGAGCCCCCATAGCAATCCTCACAGTGCTGTGCTCTGTACTGGTAGATAACACACCAGTGTTTTGACTGGTGTGAGCACAGCTTCAGGCAAGGGCAAGGTTTTGGGAGGGGACACAAGCAGGCCAGCTGACCCAAACTGACCAAAGGGATATTCCATACCACATGACATCAGCTCAGATATAAATCTGAGGAAAGGAGCAGGAGGGTGGGGGCATTCATTGTTTCCAATGGCTGCCCTAAAAAAAACAACCAAGTGTGCTGAAGCCCTGCTTCTCGTGACGTGGCTGGACATCGCCATGAATAGGAAGTAGAGATTAGATCCTCTTGGCCACACTGCGCATATTGCAGTTCATAATCATCTCCATTTCTCAGATTATTTTGCAAATTGAAAGTCAGAAAAGTAAGGGCAAGAAATCAGTGGTGAAAAGTATATATTGTCTTCCCTTTTAAGAACGACTGAGTAGTGTAGGACTCTTCATCCAGAAAGAAAACCCAAGGTGATTTAGAGGGGATATACTAGAAATGTATCAAATTTTGAGTGCCAAAGAGAAGGTGAACATGGATAGTTTATCCTCCCTTTCAACACAAGACTAAAGGGCCTCTGAAAGACAGATTAATATTTGCAAAAGTAGGTATTTTTCCCTTAGTGAACAGGAGACCTGTAGAACATCTTGCTGCAAGATATTTTAAATGCAGGTGGTTTCAAAGGATGAATGAAAAAGGACTTGAAAGAGAAGTACATTGGTGGTTGCTGAACAGGCAAAGCACAGCAAGGTTAGAAAATCATTCAAGCTAAGCATTTAGATTGTGGGAAGTAGTGTTGGATGGAAGAAAGTGTGCTTGCCTTTTTTACTCTACCTTTAGCAACGGTTTAAGGCCATAGAAGGAGATCAGGATACTAACCAGACCCTTGGGCAAAATCAGTTCAGCCATTCTTGTTTTCTCTTGTTCTGTGCTGAGCTCATTAGGTAGCTCAGTTTTTGGTATTAAGCTGTCTTCATTGCTTTGCAGAAGATGCAAAAGTATGTTTTAATAGAGAAAAGATATGTTCATCCCTTTGACCTGAAATTTTATCAGGACTTCTGAAAGCATGTTTGAGTTAAACTTATAATCTCTACAAAATTCAGTAGTGCTAACGCTTTCTTTCAAAAGACATAATTCCATTCTCTTATACAAATTCAGTGATTACAGCATTAAGTGAGAAGTGAGAGAGTTTTTCTTCTTCCTAGAAGGATGTACATCTACCAGTTCCAGCAGATTTGAAGACAGTATTTCTGGTGTGAGATATGTTGGATAAACTTGGGCACTTGCTACCTTTACACATAGTATTTTGTGGACTCACCACACGTAAAATATAGAGGAGCAATTTGAATGTGCTGTGACTGTCTTTATGAGGTTTCCTTATTTCTGGAAGTTTAACCATGATTGCTGAAGAAAAGGACACTTGCAGCATACTGGAAGAAGCCAAAAGTAGTGTCATGGAAAAGGGGAAGCTTTTCATGGACTGTTCTCAGAATGTGAAGTTAAAACTTGGACGGGATGCCTGGACATTCTAGTCTGGTTATAAGTTATTTTATTTAAGCTGTCACAAAAGACTGATGCTTTGCTCTTTAGGGTTTAAATTCCCTGGATATTTGCACCAGGTTTTAAGAAGTCTTCACTATCTCTCCTTCAGTTATATTCTTTGTGCTCAATTAGTTATTCCTCTTCCACGCCTCATCTTTTTTTTTTTTTTACTTTATAAGCTTATAGCAAAGAACTAACAATAGTAACTGAATAAATTGGGTGACTGATTCCAGGCTATCTGGATCCTCAAGACAAATGTTTGTGAACTCTGTATCAAGATATTTTCAGACAAAGGGCTTAAAATATACATGAAGGTTTCAACTTTCAGCCACTGAGCTGCAGACAGATTGCCTTTGAGAGCAGCTGTAGATATCCTTGCTCATCATCTTGACACTGGGATCCAAATTTTCACCTCTGAGGAAAAAATCCTGCTTGTTCTTTATTATTGTATTGCCTATAATCAAATCATTATTAGGTCAGTTGGAAAAATAATGCAGAGTAAAATTCCTGACCAAAAAAATAAGGAAACAAACTGATAAATGTGCAAAAAGGTAGTACTAGGACATTATGAAGTCAAACCCTCAAATGATCATCTCATCTGTGTGAATGTGTGTGTGTGTGCTTTCTGAAAGAAAGCCCAGCAAAGCATATGGAGAACACTCAGTGAAAAAATGCTAAAAAGTATAATCAAGTTAAAAAGAGGCATGTGACTGTTTCCAGTAAGAAGAAACTCCATTATATAAGGTGAATGTGATATTTTCAAGGTGGCTAATCTTGAATATTTGATCTTTTCTTACATACCCACCAAACCATTTTAGCTGCATCAGCTGATCCATTCATAATGAAAAATCATAACTTCCACATAAAGTCATGAACTTCTCATGAGTGCTTCAAGTAAGAGGCAGGAATCTATAAGAATGGAATCTCAAAATGCAAGGGGAAAGACAACTTTGACTACTGACATAGTTATGAACTTTTGGTACTTGATGCTACATTTTGAGGAAGGAAAAAATCCACTAAACATAACAATATCATACACTGCATATTCTATTCTCTTTAATGTATTCTGTTGAAGACTTCTACACAGGAAATTTAAGACCTGTCAATTATTCAATTAGGCACTATGGCAAAGAAGTCTTTTGTGAAATTTAAGGAAGAGAAGGGTAATGTGTGCATGTCTACTATTGAAAAAGACACCTTAGGAAATAATTTTTCAAGTGCATACTCTGCTAGCTGTTTAATACAGTGTGGATAAACACTTGCATTATTAGAATATTTCACGTTAATGTCTTTAAAAGTGCTTATAATATTGGCAGTTCACATGATTTTGTGCGTAAATACTTACATGAAATCACACACTATAACTGCCAAAAGACCTCATAGCCTTACCATTTTAAGTAAAGTACATATAATAGATACTTATGGAAATTAGAAAATCTTTATGCTTAGATTTATGCTCTACTTCAAAATGATATTTCAGTTCTGGTACCAGCTATCCCTAGAGTATGCTGCGTTGAAATATCGTATGAACTGATCTCAAATCTGTTGCTCTCTCATATTTCTAATTATGTAATCCTTGATAATTCTTTTATGAAATATGGTTAGTCCTTATGAAGATATTCTTTATCATTAATACAGGAAACACATGCAAAAGAGTAATAGTTTTGGAATTTAATTATAAATACTATTATGATAATATTGAGAAAGTATTGGTTTGTTGTGTGCTGTAAATTTCATGAGAATAATTCTGGAATTTGCAGATCTCAGCCTGGACTAATTACAATTACAATTTCAAATGTTTCTTTACCTTTGTAACACATCAATTTTTAATCCGTTTTCTTAGAGGCATGCATAAATATAATATTTCTATACCATAATTTTACTAAATATATCTTTTTTATAATATCTAAAGGCTGATTATGTCTCTGTATCAGTCTGGAAAGGTGCAAGAAGGTTTCAAAATGTTTCTAATGCAGAATGATGGTCAACTATATTATGGGAACTAGACTAACAACTGAATTTCAGTTTAGAGAGACTTCTGAAAAGTGTTTTTGTCTTCTCTCTTTGGTCTTTAAAACCACTGAATCTCAAGAGAAAATGAATAGTAGAAGCTAAGGACGTTGATACCTGGGACAAAATGTTATAGACATCTTTTCAGTGTTGTGTTTGGCAGAATTTTCCCATGTAAATGGGAGAAACTCAATCCATCACTCTGCACCTCAGATCCCTGTCCTGCCTCTCCTTGGTAAGTCTCTTGGCTCTCAGTTCCATGCTCTTTAACTACTACTTTTTGCTGATATTTCTATATGCTCTATATGAAGACAGTGCTTTTTCAGGAATTTTGTTTCAAGTTTGTATCAGATTTGATTTCAATCTAGATATTTTTATAACCATTGTAAACTTGATACTAACTGTTTGGCATGCATTTCTTAGTTGCTGCACTACAGGTGACTTGTAGAGAAATAGTGACACTATTTCTCTTTCCATTTAATAAACATAGTTCTGCTCTTTTGTTTGTGTATTTAGCTTTACTGTGTGCTCTGATAATAATGATGACATCACTTAGTATGATCACAAGAATAACCACCTAATTCTTTTGTGTCAGAATCTTGAAGAAAGTGAGAATTTTGACTTAGCAATGGTTGAAAGATATTTGGAAATTCTGTAAAATTTTTATGCTAATCAAGCATAAATTCTGAGACAGACTCGACCATTGTCACAAGCAATGTGTCTGCTGCCTTATTCCACTGATCAAATTCCTCTCAACTCTCCTAATAGTATAAACAGTGATTTATTTCTACATGGCAATCTGCTAACTACTGATATATCAATTTAATTTCTTCCTTGCAGTTATGGAGAACTTTGTCATGACTCCTGAGTTAAAGAATTTGATTTTGCATTTAAATCAAGTATTGAACATATTTGTTTTCTTTGAACAAGTTTACATATTCTACACAGACTGCAACATTTATTTTTTGGGCAAAGAACTGGTATAGTTAATATATTATATAAATATTATAATAATATTAATATAATAATTTAATGTTATTAAATGTATTAATTATATCTATATTATTAATTACACGCTTATTATTAACTTATTCTTAATTACATACTGGGTCCTTTAGGAAATTTGGCATCTGTGTCCATCCTGTCTGTGCCACTATAGATAATAGCAAAGAATAGACTCTGTGTCTATAGAATTAAAATGGATTGAAATCTCAACTAAATTCTACCTACATAGTAATCAAATTAGCTTATTATTATTGTGTCTGCAGTAATTGCACAGACAACAGATATTCTCAACAATGGCTCTATAAATTGCTAAACAGGGCTATGATGAGAGCAGAAGTAAGGTGAACAATCACCTGACTGCTTCACAGACAGCAGACTGAACTCCGGGTGAGGTGTTCCCCGGGGAAGATTAACCACATACCCTCTTTGACGGTTTCGTGTGGCTCTGATACCCTGCATCACTCACTGATTACAGCAGTGCAGTGCGGGACATGGAAAGGCAGCCCAGCGAGTCCAGAGCTTGGGTTGCTTGTGCTTTCAGCTGTAAATGAGGAAACAGAGCCTGACAAGTTAAGAATCAGGTTGACTTTTCCACTGTCTGATTCAGCGGCACAGCTTATATGTCAGAGCAACTTACTTGCTTTCCAATGGCCAGCTGCACCTGTGAATCTGCACTTAAAGGAAACAGTAATAATAAAAAATACTTATTTTTCATAATTTACATTTTCACTTGGCTAGGGATAGCGTATACTAGCATGCATTCTCAATTTCTTTTTAATTCTGTAGGGAGACAAAAAAGAAAGAGTCCTAAAGCAGGAAATGTATCAATAATTTAAAGAATTAAACTTTACAGGAATTTTGCAATTACTTCCATAGCAAAGATTCAAGGCTTCCAAATTAAAGTTAATTTACCCTTACAAGAATTCTAATAATTTTAAAATCAGAAGTGTGAGATTAAAGCCACTACATAGTCTTAATTTGGTCCAACAGTAATAACTAGTGAGAAAAAATTTATCTATATAATAAAATACATGCCATTAAAAACCAGCTAAATCTAACCTGGAGTTTCAAACTTTAAAATGTATTTTTCATAACCATATGGTTATTACTTCATGTCACTATAAAGCTGAGATAAGGTTATTGGATGTAGCATCTTAATATATATTTTATCTAGGAGTTATATATATAATTCATATTTATTAAAATAGTTTATTAATATGTCCAAGGTGAGACAATTGACCCTGAAAACCACCATTTTAAGCTTTCTAACTGAAACTAATAGTACTGTTCATCTAGAGCTCTTAATGCAAGCAATGTTACAGAGATCAGGGTTAGCATATCAAGTATGCACCAGGATTTTATCTCTCCCTCTCCATCTTGCAGTCTCTCCTTCTCTAGCGGTGCAGACTTAGCGTGGATAGTAAGGCTGAGACAGGACAGTGAGCCTTGCCATGGTAAGACACAACCTAGTGTTGAGACATATAATCTGCTTCTGTAATTTTCAATATTCATTTATTTTGCTTTTAAATATCTTTGGAAAACTGGTTGATTTTTCATCAAAGTTCAGAGTTTTCCATAGAAAGTCTATCGATATGGATAAGCCACATTTTACAATATATTAAAACCCCAAGATTACATATTCTTGGGTGTAGTTTTGTAGATCTGTGACCAGATCCTTTATCTATTGGCAAAAGAAAACCTATGGAGAAAAAATAAAACTGGAAAGTCACAAAATAGATACTCATTTAATGAATATTGTCATCTTGTAGTAATAATTATTCAGAAGGTATTCTTGCATTTAAGTGGGCAATGGCTGGAAGGAGGAAGACAGAAGACAGAGCTTTGGTCAGAGCTCCTCCCATATGAACTAATGCAGCTTACTCAGTGTGAGAGCAAATTTTGTGGCATATGTAGCTATGACAAACCTGTCATCATCCACCTTAGGCAAATTCACAGAGAAGATTCTCCTTGCTATTAAAACTTTTTTTTTTACTTGCTCTTTTGTTTCTGAACTTTGGAGGGCATCCTAGAGTTCAGAGTTGATATTATTCTAATCTTGGCATTATTATGAGGATAGAATATTTGACTGCTCTCATTCATATTTAATGACAAAGGTGTCTAAGAGGGCGCTATGCTTAATTAATGATTCCTGTACTTCAAAAGCAAAGAAACTGCCTTTGAAAGGAAATGAGACATCAAATCTTCTAAAACCTATGGTTGATAAGCCATTAAGAACAGATAGAACATTATCTAACTCTAGATGCACAGCTAAGTTGGATATGATGTGGGTAGGCTCCAGCTTCTTGCATCCACTGAATGACCAGATTTGATACTGGCAATACTCCGGGTGCTGTGGATGGCTTTATGAGGCTGCTCAGCTACCCTTTCCTATTTTCCCACATGAATCCAGTTTAGCAGTCTCTGGCCTCCCAATAATAAATAGTATTGGAAGTGCAGAAGACTTAACTGATGTTATGAAAGTAAGAAGAATGTGAATCTTAGGACAAGAGGGCACAGTCTTAAGCTACGTGAGATGAGGTTTAGCTTAAACATTAGGAAGAAGTTCTTTATAGAGGGGATTTGGGAAAAATACAAGAAAATAAGGAAAGAAGTATTGATATTGCAAATGGTCTCTATTATTGGTGTGTTGTGTTTTGTTTTTTTCTTCACAGTAATTCTTCCTTCTATTTAGAATGGCATGTAACAGTGGAATTGATAGGAAAACTAGATGTGTGAAAACTAAAATATGTAAAAAAGTGTCTGCCATATGCGAAGAGATAAAGTAAATTTCACATTAGGAGCTAAAAGACCTCCAAGTTTTTGAGCAGAACAGGAAATTTTGCTTTTGTGCTGTGAATACAATGAAGGTTAGGAGCAAGAGGTTGGGAGGTTATAGGTATAGCAGTCTTTTCTCTACATTTTTCTGTATAAATCTGTCTCCTGAGTTGACATTATTCAGTCCATTCATAATTCTTACCTGAAAAAGATGCTGCTATTTAATGCTAAGAATTTAATGTAATCAAAATTTATTTTCACTCAAAAAATCTTGAAATAAAAGCAAATATAAGTCCCCTCAGGGTGACCATTGGTCATAGGATAGGGTTCTCTGCAACTTCTCCTGTAAGTTAACTATCTCCTGCTTTTTTAATGTAAGGTAATTTTGGCTGGGGCCCACTCAACAGGAATCTCATGAATTTGCATGGAGCCCTGGAGCAAAGCTACTATATTCACATACCAGAAACAGAGAAAGGAGGCTGAGGGGTTATTGCTGTCACAAATGTATCCATATAACCTGGAAAAAAATTGAGTGATGAACGAGAAAAGTTGTGAAACAAATCTGAGATGGTATGTGAAGATTTTACTGATCCTATAGGCTGTTCCAGGTCTAAAGAATAATGACGGACATGTAACAGGTGAGAATTGCATCATTGTGCAAGGTGGATATTAGGTGATATAACTTGGTAGCTCTTGACCTTTCCGTCCCACAGCTTCCTTTTCAGTCCTTCTGTCCATTCAAGAAATAGCTACTGCTCACTGCTTTCAGTAATAAGGATAGGGCAGGTAATCAGGACTTACAGGTGGAAAACTCATTTGTTTTCCTACCAAAAAGGCTCTTTTGTCTCTCCCAATCCACAAAACCAGTACACAGCATTTGTTGTAGTGGTTTTGTCTTTCCTATATCTCCAAGAACAGCAAATAAGATGAGATCATCAAACCGCTGGCTGCCTGGGAAAAATGAATCTTTGTAGAAGAAATCTACCAAAAATGCTCTTTATAGATCCACTCTGTACAAAAAAATGTTGTACGAAATGAACAAGCAAAGTTCCCTGCAGGTAAGATAGCTCTGGATAATTTAGATCTGACACACAATGAATATCTCTAAAAATAATTTAATCACAGTCTGATCAAAGTTTCATAAATCAGATAGTGCTTTACATTTGCTTGAGGCTTATAACAGTTAATTATAATTTTGATTATACTTCATGCTTTAGGCTTCTTTATATGTCAGAAGGATTGCTCCTCTTATTAGAAAGAAGTATACTGTTGTTTACTTTTATGTTGCTTTGATGAATTGCCCCTAGAGGACACGTACCTGATGCCTACTCATTTGGGTGCATATGTTCAGTAATGTCTTTGAATGACAATCATGGCATGAATAATTTTTTTTTGTATTTTAACTGCACCACATCATTTATAGACTGATTATGTGTGCTTAGTCAAAATATACACAAATAAGACAGCTGTACTCCACTTTTGTTTTACCAAACCTAGCAAGTATTTTATTTGCAATAAGGAAACTGAAGTGCCATCAAAGTTGTATATAACCATCTGCTTCTGAAAAAAGTTTCATATAAGGGATTTAAGTCTTGACAATATTCTTCCGCGCAGGAAACTGAGAATTTTTTCTTTTAAGTATGCAGTTGAGTATTAAATGTATTGTTAGCAATGCACAGCTTACTCCCATGTATTGTTAGCAATGCACAGCTTACTCCCATCTCTTCTCATCTCAATTGGTGAGCACTGCTCTTCTATATGATGCAGGCATACTTACAAGTTGAAGGTTTTGCACCAAAATAAATTGTTTAGAAAAGTGCTGACTTCCTGATTAAATAATGAGATCACTGCTGAATATGAGACATAACATACGATAATAATAGCATAAAATATGTTTTTGTTGAAGACTGGTAAATAAGAGATCAGGCCAATGGAGCCAACTGTGGTATCTGCTATACTGAAATGTTACTGCTGTGATACCAGCTCCAACTTGTTAGACGAGCAGGAAAACCCATTAAAGCCCCACATATTAAAGCATTTAAGATAGTCCTGTGAAAGTAAAAGGGGACTTACCACAGGGCTGTTGATTTTATTGTGAACAACATGATATTAGGTGAAGGTTCACTACGGAGACTTAGATTCTTAAAGTGGCAATTCAGTTACTAAGTCCAAATTAATCATCACTGGCATTCCAAAAAATCCCCTTTCAGCTGCTGCATTTGCTTTGTGATGCCTAAAGCCCCTCAACACTGAATTTTCTGCCAGGACATGTATAGAGCTGCCTAAATCTTTAATTATCTGGCTTTTGCTGTATTCTAAGTCTGTAGGGGATGTAAAAATAAGGCATTTTCTCATTTTAGCTATCTTGGACTTCCTGAGCCAGGAGGTGTGATCAGAGTGTACTGTGTGCACACTTGTGGTTTCATAACTTAGAAGGAAATGACTAAGAAATAGAAAAAGCAATGGGAAATCTTGTGAGGGAAAAGGAAGACTTGGATGAGGATAGGTAGATTTGTCTCCAAAGGCCACAATTAGATGAGTTATCTGGACCACAGGAGAGCCAGACTCAAACCCATGCTTTGAAGCAAAGGCTTCAGTTTCATCATGCTACCTTCTAGAACACCCTAAAAATGGACAAGTAGATATCCTGTCAAAAAACTCTCTTTCAGAATTTTTATTAATATTGCTTTATTTTGTATAAAGTGCATACATGAATTTTTGCTGGGATTTGAAAAACTATTAAAATTCATTAGCCTGAGAAGTGAGCCAATGCTGCAATGCAAGATAATTGGTTGTTAGGCAAGGTATTGAATGGGTTATCCTAAATGTAAGTCCTTTTCCAGTGACTGCAGTAGATAAACAGGAACAGCTTCAACAGAAGAGACTCAACAGGATTCTGCTATTGTGGGATGACAAAAGGGACAAAACCAGGCTCTCCTGTGATGAGCAATTGCATAGTGTGCCAAAACTTGAGGAAACCAGCAGTAATGGGATCCCTCAATCCACCTCAGAAGGCATCAGCTACAATGTACCACACCTGAAATGTTTCTAGTTTAATGCAGGCAGCATGAGGAACAAACAAAAGGATCTTAAAGGTTTGGGCCAGTCCCAGACATTTCACACCACTGGCATGAGTGAAAACAGGTGGGATGAAACCTGTGACTGGAGTGCCCTGTTGGATGGTTATGGACTCTTCAGGAGGGATAGTCTGGGCAGAAGAGAAGAAGGACTGGCACTGTGTTTAATAGAAGGTTTGGAATGTATGGAGCTCACAGCTGGAAATGGCACAGTTGAGAGCCTCTGGGTAAGGAGCAGGGGGAAA
>WEIV01000952.1:0-69217 GCA_013390005.1 Calyptomena viridis | reverse complement strand
TGGGAGTCTACTACAGACCTCCCAGCCAGGACTATGATCCTGATGAATTTTTCTTTGAGTAACTAAGGGACACTTCCAATTCAACTGCCCTCATCCTTATGGGAGACTTCAACTTGCCAGAAATTAACTAGGGGCACCACATAGCTGATATAACCCGGTCCCAAAGATTCCTTACAGACCTGGATGACAGCCTTATAGAACGGGTCCTAAGGGAGCCAACTTGGAAAGATGCTCTCCTTGGTCTGCTGCTTATCAACATATTATGCCGTATAGCAAGTTTCTTTGTCAGTAAATCCAATTACAGTAAAACTGATTCTGTCTGGGGCTTGGCCACATATCCTGCACTCTGGATTGACAACTTTGTTACAATCTGTCTTTGTTATAACATGTTCTGAGAGAGTATCCTTTTTCTGCACAGCCACAAACCTCTCAGTTTCTCTTAGTCCTCTTCTGACAATCCACTTGTAATTAGCCACAATGTCTTTGTAATTTTCTCCAAAATCCCATGTAGTTCTTTTTTTCATCAATTTATGTCCATGTATATCTTCTTGCTATCTACTTAATGACTTGTTCATAGTAGAACTATATTCCTCATTTAGTTTTAGAACCAGGTCCAAGATCATCTCTCTCATATATTTTTCTACAATTACACACTTCTGTTTCACAGTATCCTTGATAGTTATCGGGCCTTTTCTTCAGACAGCCCCTGTTCCTGACCTACTTTCCATATAACTCGCTGTAGATACTGGAATTGGACGGGATAGTGAGAAACTGGGTTTTAACATATTGGTTGACTGAAATGTATTTTCCTAGTTCAACTTTGCTTCCAATAGACTCTCTAACTCCTAAAGCAGTCTTTCCGGAGTCTTTACTTCTTACAAAATGTGGATGCCTTTTGCTTCTCAAGAACTCCTAAATCCTTTTTGTTCCTAAGTCAATGTTCTATTACACTTTTCTACTGCTGTAACTTTTGTACAATTCCTTTTAACCATGACAAGATAAGTACATGGCTCAAAATGGAGGTTATTCCTTTCTCTTTCAAAAATGGATACAAATTTGACTATTGAATGAACATAACTTTCACTATGGTGTCATAATTTTTGGCTATCTACACAAAAATTTATAATATTAGCTTCCCATTTAGCAGTCACTAGGTAGCTTTCCTTTGAATGCCTCAAAACACCTGGAAAAGAGAGACAAGAACCAGAATGTCAAAGAATCAGCATGGGAAATTCATACTTTTATCTTCCTTTATCTGACATTTTACTCTTATACTTAAAGCAAAGCTATCTCTTAGCTGTTACATATAAAATGCAACAAACATTCCATAAATCTTCAGGCACTTTTAAAATTCACTCATGACACACTAACATATAGATTCATGTAATGTATCCAACATACATGAAAGGTTCTTCCACTTCTTCAATACATCTTTATTACTATAAAATAATTATTTACCATTTTCCAGTCTCTGACAACCCTTTAACTATTCTTCTCATGATTTCTAGTACTGAATAAAAACAATTATATTAAAAATCTGACTGATGAGGCTCAGAAAGTTCTTTCAGATCATACACAAATAATTAATGAGTTTTAAGACTTTAGGTTTCATTATGTCCTTTTCTGTGTTCATTGTAATGTGCATTCCTTCTTTCCTGTCCACTTCAAGAAGCACTATAAAAGCTCTACTTCTACTTTAGTACTATTAAAAAAAAAATTGCATTGTCATATTCCCAGTCGTCTTTATCAAATGAGCAGAAATGTGTCCAGAGATCATTTCCAAATGTTGCCAATTCTCTGTCTTTCTTGAGCTTGATGATCATCTTGACAGCTTAAGTTTTGTTACAGTAGGAAGTTTCAAGCCTTTTCCTGTTCAGATATATTATTACTGACCTGTCACTTTCTCCTTTATTCTCTATCTTTTACTTCAGCCACTGGATCTTCCTGCTGATGCCTTTTTGATTACTGATTTATTTATTTCCCACAAAATTCTCTAATACCACATTATAGTCATTCATCCTAGGGTGAATCTTGATAAATTACTATGTCTTAGCAGTCACCCTTTCAGGTAATATATTAAGAGTTTAACAGTCTAAGTAATTCACAACACATAAAATATTCTTCTGCAATTTAACTTAGCACAGAAATATTTAAAATAATAAATTTGAAATATGTGTGTATCAGATTTGCTGTTATAGAACCCTTGCATTTTCAAAACATCATCGATTAATATTTAATCTTTAATGTGTTTGTTCTTGCACCACCATTTAATTTTTTTTTCATAAATTCTAAAAGCCTTCCTCTTTCCTTCTTTTATTGTGTGAGGCATCATAGTCTACGTCTGACACTTTAAATGATAGGACTCATTGTAAAATGATGAAGTTGTAACAATGTTGAATGGTTTGGGGAGCATCTGTTGAAAAGATGACTTGCAGCTAGATATTTATAGAAGTAAGAAGTAAGATGTCGGTTGTATTTTTATCCCAAAGCTATGTGGAATGCCATTACTTTTTATTGTCAGCTGAAACAGTCAAGAATGAGATATCAAGATCAGATATTTTCAAGGCTGGTTTTAAAAAACCTCTATTGTTTGTCCACTCCTGTCCAATTTAAGCAGAGTGAGGGGAATAAGTAAGCAATTTGCAAATGACTGAGTGCTCTTAGGTAGACACAAACACTAATGAAATTTTTTTGTCTGAGGAGAAGTTTATTCGCATATGGGTTGAGTCAGTAGGTCTTGACTACAATGTCATATGCAGAATTCTAGAAGTATAATTAATCTCCTGATCTGTACTTCTGTCGCAGAACATCTTAGTTCATTATGATGAGCGAGATGCTAAAGTTGTGTCTAAGCCAGTAGCTGTGCTGTAGTCATAGAATTAGAGAATGGCTTGGGTTGGAAGGGACCTTAGAGATTACTCAGTTCCAACCCACCTGCCATGGACAAGGATACCTGATATGATGTTACACTGCAGTGTGAAAACTTTGGGTGCATGATCTGTGTTTCACTTTGCTGCTGTAAGATGGGCTATTCTTGGGTGGTTTTGTTTTGTGAAAAATAAAAGCCCCCGTGTGTTCCTGGCACAGCAGAAGATATGTGAAAAGACCAAGTACTGTCGACTGTAGAGGGACGTAGCTGCTGTTCTAAGTGAAGTAAAGTTACTACTCTAAATAAAAGTGAAAGCTAGGCTCAAATTTTATCAAACTCAGTCTCTTTATTGTCTCCATCAGCTTTATAATAATTTCTGACAGCTCCTGTGTAAACTCCTGCAAATGTTTGACTGCACAGCTTTTGAAAAAACTAGGTATTATCAACATACTGGTTGAATATAGATTAGATTAAAATTGAAAGTTTATAAAAGAAAACACAACAGAAAGAAAGGATAGCCCACTCCATTTTCCTAATATTGTGAGAATAATGCTTATTTCAAAACTACAAATATTATTCGGATGCTTATGTTCTGTGAAAAGTTGTCAGAAAGATTTTAAAATCCATGTAACAATCCTCTTTGGGGTTTTTAACATGTGTACTTGAAGAAGAAACAGTGCTATTTCTGAGAAACAGTTGTTTCAGCATCGCCTGTGGTTTTTTTAAGGAAAAAGGAATTAGATTTTTAAATACAGGAACCTTTACTATTACTCTCTTAAAAGATGTTGTCTTCCTTATGCAGTCCTTTAACTATCAAAATATTGGAGGAATCCTACATCTTCCATTTGTTGAAGAGAAAACTAGCCCTAATACACGTCCAGAAAAGTATCTGAGTCATAACGTATAGATCCCACCTTAGTTGAACAGTAATGAATTTTTATTTGAATTATGGTACTGTTCATGAGTGAGTCTCTAAACGAGCCTTAGCACCAGGTTAATAGTTAATTAAGTGAAATGATTGTTCCTCAAAAGAAACAGCATTTTCTTAAAACAAAATTATGTTAAAGAAGGTAAATGAAGGCTATTTGAACAAATTGCAATTATCTACTGCCATGTACCTCTGTGTATACAGGAAAGATTATTTTTAATGACTTCTCTCCTTTTCAGTGATTATTTAGATATTATTTAGTCATATTTCGTCATAAGACACAGCAAATTATATCCTTCCACAATGATGACATTATAATTAAGAAGTCACACTCATATTATGCTTTGTATATTTTGACAAAGCACAATTAAAAACTTTCTGTGGGGAACAATAAAATAAATGAAAGAAAATGTCCTACCAAATATTTCCCTTTTGATATCCCCTGTTAATATTCTTATGAGTCTCTTAAGCTTATCTAAGAGATTTTTAATGCAGCAGGGTATGTTATTAGGTTTGTATTTTTTTCCACAATATCATACATTTCAGTCTTTATCACAATGGGAACAATAAAATAACAGACAACAATGCATTAGCATCATAAAGAAAATGTAATAAATGACTTTATAACTGTAGTAAAAGTTGCATGAGCACCAGCAGCTGTAACAGAGATGTTGCTACAGCAGCATTTTATGATCTAATAGCACTCAATGGGCTGATAATATTATGTGTGTGTGTGTAATGCCAGCAGTTTCCAAGGCCTAGATTTCAATTCAGATAAATAATTGAAAGCACTGTTAGACTTTTCCATAAAATGTTTAATAAGAGATCAAATCCTCCCTCCCTGTAGTGGAAAATTAAATAGTTCTTACAGGGATGTTTTATGATGAAACTCTAACTATCAACTGTAGGAAGAGAGGCTATTATTGGTTTAGTTTTTTATAGGTTTTTTTTGTTGTTGTTTTTTTTAATGTTGTTAGAACTAAAATATGATTGAAGGAGTTCTTGTTTGCTTTGTTTCATATTATTAGTAGAAGAGAATGATACTTGTTTTCACCCTCAGCTTCCATTTCCTGATATTTGAAGACAAGGACTATAATAATAAGATTTACTAAATTGTTTTGAATATGATAGAAGTCATGACAGTATGTCTGCATTTCTAGAATGAGAAAAGAACAGGAGGGCAGCAGAAGAGTCAATCTTTTGAAAATGATTGGAAAATGGAAAATTGAGAACATAGAGATCTCTAAAAAAAAAAAAAAGTGATACCTATTTTCCTATCTCCTTCTCAGAAGAGATTAAATGCAAAATGCAAAATGACTGGAAGAGTGAATGAAAAGATCATACAATGTACAGTCTGCAAGATCATATTACCATTTAAAGCACACCAAAGACATAACATTCTGTGGGTTTTTTTAAAGAGGATTTTGGAATTGCTTCTTTTTCTCTGTTTTACATGGGAATTACTTGTTTTAAAAAAGATGAATGAAAGAATGGGAGGGATATATAACACATTAATTACTGTATTGAATACTTTTGTTTGGCGCATTAACCTGCTCTTTCTGTTCTGACTGTTCTGAATGCTTACATAACAGATAATATGACTTTTTTTGTCAAAGGGCTGTTTTTTGGACTTTCTTGCTTCCTTTCCATGTATCTTAAATCCTCTGTCAAACTGACAGAACTGGAGCGATTTTGAAGGTGTGGATATTCTGAGGTCCCACTTATTTCTCAATTGGAAACTGTCTCCATCCTTTGGCTTTAGCAAAAGTTAAAAGCAGGTGGTAAAAAATAAATTCTCCAAATATTATTGCTTTTCCTTGTCTCCCAACTTCTCCAAAAGAAAAAAAAACCCTTATGGTTTCTAACAATGAACTTTATTGGCATAAAATTGTTAAGTCACATTAAAATAATTTTACTTTTGGACTCTGGAAAGGCTGAAAATACTCAGGTAACGTATGCCTCATGAAGCAGAGAGTACAGAGAAAGAGGACAAGAGGACCTCTTTTACAAGAGATAAAAGAGAAGGCTGTTGAAATACATTTTTTGTAATGTTGAAATTTTTTTCTTGTAAGTATTGCTTTAATGTGTGTTATGGTTCTATTTTAAGGAAAATTTTTCCCTTTTGTTTGCAAGTGGGAGGTGCCGACGGCAGCAGCGGGAGCCGCCGCCATGGAGCCAGGGGGCTGCCGGGGCCACCCTGCGGGGCGGCTGTGGTGCCAGGGCTGGGGCTGGGAGTGGCACAGCGGAAGCATGCTGGGCCCCTGCCCCTGCAGATGCTCGGTGCCCCGCAGTGTACAGCTTAGTGCTGCTTGTGCCGGTCCCGGCTGCCACTCACAGCTGCTGGCACTGTCCGGCGCCAGTCACCACCTGTGTTTGCTGTCCCTCACTTGCTTGCCGCCCCCCTCGGTGCTTGGGAGTGCCATGCCCATGGCTGCGTTTCCCCAGGCTGCTGTGTTGGGGGGGGGGTGGCATGGGGTGTCCGGGCTGGGGGGGGAGCAGCCACCATTCCCGTGGCACATGGAAAGGGGGCATGGAAGCTTCCTGTGGGTTCGGGACCGGAAGGAGGTGGGAGAAGATAGACCAACCAGGATGGAAGGCTACGGCCTCCAGGGGTGGGAGAAGCATGGGAAAAATGCATATACACAGGCGTGAGATGCAAAGAATTCTGGGCCAAGANCTCTGCCTCCACCCTTTTCCCCTTCTGTTCCCCGGGAAATCCCTGGGGGAGCCCTGGTTTTCACCAACCCCCTCTCTTGCCTTCAACAACCCCCTTCTGGCCACCAGGAATCAGCTCTAAAACCTCCCCCTCATCCTACACATCTGCTTTGCAAGCAGAAATTTGCTTCAGGCCAGACAGGCCTGTGTTATTTCATCGAGAAGGACTATTTTGTTGTGTGTTGGCTACTTGTGTGGTTTTTACATCGGATACATAATTTAATTTTGTCTTCTTTTTTGTGGTGCTTATATTGTTTGGATAAGGGTGTTTGTTTTCAATACATAATATATATATTTGTATTTTTTCCTGTTTTAATAAAATCCTTTTCTACTCTTATACTCAAAGTCTCAAACAATTTGATATTGGATTCACTTCAATTCGCTTCAACTGTCCCCACTCAAACGGTGACAATGTTCTTCTGAATTTTTATATTATGAATGTTATAATAGATCATCTAGATCCTCTGAAAGGAATTCTTTATTATTTTAAATCTTAATGAATTAATATAGTAATAAAAAGGGATGTAAATACAATTTTTAAAAATGCATCTATATGTAAGGAAAAATCCACAGAATTATTTTTGGACAGAATCTAATACAATTTTTAGTTGGGCAAGGTAATTCTCTTGTGCTGATCAAATATAAATAGGTAGGAGTTGATCTCATCACCTGCAAGTCAGTTGACGTTTTTACTGAGACATTCAACCATCAATCTGAGATAAAACTTAACCACATATTTACCTTTTACTGTTTTCTCTTTGCAAAATTGTGAATCTACTTTGGTGAGAAAAAAATGGATGCTATGGCAGCTTGGTTACTGAGTTTAATAGCAATATTAAATGAACAGTTAGCTGTGATTTAGTTTGAGTAACTTTTAATTGAAAAATATCTTCTGTTGCTGACAGGCTCTGTGACCTGTACTTGACGAGAGGAGAGAACCCTATCCTAGTTACTTCTAATTTTGTTGCAGACAGTTTATTTCAGCTACATCTCTGCAACAGTATAAACTACAACTTTTTTATGATTACCTAAAGAGTCAGAGGTGTAAAATCTCTACGTTTCACAGGCCTTCCACAAGGAGTATAACTGTGTCCAAGATCATTTGTTACTTATGTAATATGGAATGTAACACGCTGACCAGCTTGCTCTGATCCTATTGTTCTTCTGAGACAGAAAACCCCTTATGCAGTCATTGCTTTTAAAAATAATCTATTTGATACTTTATAGATAAAAGCAATATAAAATATTCACTTTTACTATCAAAAAGTGGGAGGTCTTGCTACAAGACAGAATTAATTTTGGAACACACAAAAGATTTTTAATGATAAGCTGAGAGACACATTTCATTGTTCTGTGGAAAGAAATAGAAAATGTATTTTTAAAATGAACAAGCAGATTCATGTACACCCCAAATTTGTTGTTTAAGACCAATTAATATTAATTGCTACTTATTTATTAATTATTAAATAGATGCAGGAAGAAAACACAAACAGCTGTGTGATTTCTCAGGCAAGAAACAAGCACTGTTGTGTCGTGAGATACTTTGTGTGCAACAGGTAACACAAACCTGTAATTTCTGTTGATTGAACTTTAAGAACTGAGCACTAAATATTCATATTTCTCCAGCTAATTAAATTGGATGAATATAGGTTTCACAATTGAAATCAGGTATTTAGATTAAATTTTAAAACATTTTAATTACAATGGTTGAAAGGATTTACAAAGGACATGGTAAGAGGCCTGTTATCCAGGTTAGGGCTCTCAAGTTTTCTAATAAAGACTATATTCTCATAAGAAGTTGATCTTATTTTATACTTAAATATGTAGGTTCTATCAATTCAGCTGCTTACTTATCATTAAATAAATATTCTTGTGTCTTGTCGTAGATAAAATATCTAACATAGCTAAAACCATAAACTGAAAAACATAAAATAATCTGGGGAAAATTCCACATAACTAATATCTTACTCATATGCACTTTTTTTTCCCCTCACTTCCTGGCTTATTTTCACTCTGACCCTGAGCACAATATATGAAGGGAATGCTGTTAGGCTATTTCTTTTTTTTTTTATATAGATGCTGTCAAGGTTCAATTATCTTGGGCTGTGCATATTTTTGACCATTGTTAGCTTTATATACGTGATTTCATTGTAAGCATAATATTAATGAAGTAGAAATTATTGGTCTTCTGCAATTTTGAACTTCCTTTGTAAGCTATCAGACAGTAGCCTTGGCCAAGTGATCTTTCCGTCCCTTGAGAACTTCTACTCCAGCAGTATGAAACTGATGCTTGGCTTCACCTATTTTCCTTTTGAAACTTGGTTTCTTTCTTCTTTTTCAGAGCTTGGCTGTAAACCTAGGTGTGCCTGCAGCAGCTCACATGTTGTGGGCCTGTGGTCAGAGAAAGTGGTTGGGAGATCTCAGAAGAGATGCTTTTAAAGCTAGTTGACTGTATGAGAGAAAATAAACAAATCCTGAGGAGAGAATGAAATGTCCACAGAAAGTATTTTACATCCCAAACAAAGTATTTAGTGTACATGTCTCTCAGCATTAGTCCCTGCTAACAGAGGGAAATCAACGTTTAACTATCAACAAGACGTGAAGGAATATACTCACCATTTCACAGAATCACAAAATATGCCAAACTGGAAGGAACCCACCAGGATCACCAAGTCCAACTCCTGGTCCTGCACAGGGCCATCCCTAAGAGTCATACTATGTGCCTGAGACTGTTGTCCAAACACCTCTTGAACTCTGTAAGGCTCAGTGCTATGACCATTTCCCTGGGGAGCCTGTTACAGTCTCGAACCACCCTTTGGGTGAAGAACTTCTTTCTAATTTCACTCAGTCTATCCTCCAAAGTAATTTTCCTTCCAGGTGCAGAATTTCATTTAAAAAGAGCTTTATGGTTACTATCTTGGTTTCCTTAGAAACCACCTCAAGACTCATTTTCCATTTATGTTTTATAAAAAAAGGGTCAAATCATCTGAGTTTTTTCTTTCCCAAAAGAGCCTGGATGAGGTCTCTAAAGGTATTGGTGACAGAGCTGTTTTGCAAGACAGCCCCTAAATCTGTAATTTTTGTATTTTTTTTCTTGTTGGATTTATCTTAATGATGGTTTGAGCATGGTTTACCATAAAGCTGTCTCTATAGCTGTGGTTTATCTAATCAGGCTGATTATAGAACAGATGAAGTTCAATTTGTCTGACAATGGTGTGACAGGTTGACCCTGACTGGGTGCCAAGTACCCGGACAGTCTCTCGACCCTTCCCTTTACCAATAAGATGACAAACTCGTGGGTGTTAAGACCAGGCAGTTTAATACAAGCAAAGAAAGATTTGCGCGCGCAAGAAGCAAAGAGAAGGCAAATCTAATCTCCACTTCCCATTCCACGAGGTCAGGTGGCGTCCTGAGAAGCAGGGCCCTACACGTGGTTGTCCCTTCAGCAGGCAGCCATCGGAGACAACCCCGTGCCCCCACCCCTGCTGTTCTTTTATATCTGAGCTGACGTCATATGGTCTGGAATATCCCTTTGGTCAGTCTGGGTCACCTGACCTGCTCGTGTCCCCTCTGCCTCTCCCTCACAGCAGTCAAAACAGTGGAGTGTTATCTTCTAGCACTGCTAAAGCTGCTGAGGCTCGGATAGACCCAGTACAAATGGCTAGCACATTGTATGTATTTATATTGATCCATTGCCCTGGAGTAACTACAGTTGTGTTGTTATTTTCATTAAAAAAGGATATTTGATATTTTTCTGTTGACATTGTCTTATTCATAATACCTATGCATGTTATTAGGCTGATCCCAAAGTAACTAGTATAACTGAAACCAGAAAATATTTTCTCAAATAAAGAACTGAAGAAGTTTTGAATGATTTTATATTTTCTTCTATAGGTGCATATACAATATGTTTGCATTAAGGAAGGTCTCCACTGTGATATACATGCACAAAGTACAGAATTCATTTTATACATTACAAATTTGTTTTATCATCTTCCAATTTTTGTACATCACTCTGTATAACCTTTACTCTTTATCTTTCTGCTAAACAGCAGTGTTTTGTTTTGTTTTTAAATTCAAGGCTCAAACTAAATATTTGAGCATGTGCTTACTTTGGTAGTCTAAAAATATGTGCATGCACACCTTTTTATTTTATTAAATCAGAATCGAATATGTGTTATATATTTCTCTACTGAATCTGTATTTTATACTTGATGCCATTACATATGTTGTTTAGTCCTCCAAGCAGAGGGATCCAAGGTGGCTAGGTGGGAACATTTCAACTTTCATTCTTAGTTGCTTTTATTTCACCTGAGACCTATTTAGCAATTCCTTCATTGCATGTCCCTATATATCCACTACATCTGGAAGGTCTTTATAGTTTAGCTGGGAAAGAAAGCAGAAAGCACTGCTAAGAACATACAGTTATAGCTGTCCCATTGTTTACCCTGTTCCATGCCCAAGCTTACAATCAATCACCAGGTAAGTGGTTCAGAGTATTTGTCCTCATCCTTTATATTGCATGTAGAATTTAATACATGGTATTGTGTATTAATGAAGAGTTAGAAGAGCTTTTGTAAAGGGAAGTTTTGCCCTAGCATTTGAATAGAGCACTTGATATAATGTACACTTGATATAGTGTATCTGAATTTCAAAAAGGCATTTCACAAGGTCACTCATCAGAAAGTCTGAAAGATGCTAAGGTGGGCCAAGTGCTAGTATTGAATAACTTCTTAGAGGATAACAAAAGACAGGAAACACATTCTTTCAAGGCAGATGGATTGCCATTGGAAAATGACAGAACTAGAAAAGATACAGAGGTGATGGAGATGAATGAAAGATGCAAAGAAGTTGCTTAATGTAGAGAAATTTTCAGGGATCTTCAGTCTGGAAAATAAATGACTGAAGGGAGGTATGCTCAAAGTCAATAAAATCATGGACAATATATAGAGAATTATTAGAAACAATTGTTTATTTGAGTTTGAGAAAGGAGGGTCCAAATTGACACTATCAGACAGCACAATCAAAATGAGCATAAGTACTCCACGCAGTGCACACAAAAGCTGCAATGACAGCCAATTGAATAGTGTTACAACTCTGACACAAGACATCACAGATGCAAAATAAATGTGTGTACAAAAAAACCAGTGAGGTGAAATTATTGAAGGAAAATCATTTAAGGCTCTAAAACCATAAGAGAGCCACATCCACCCCAGGAAATGTAGGCTGCTGAAAGCTGGGAAGACATACTGGGAAGTAGGTCTGCGTGTGTTCCTTGTTTGTATATTTACCTTATCTGTCTCAGTCAGCATCAGAGAAAGGATGCTGAATCTCCCAAACCTTTCATCTAAACGCAGTGTTCAATCTGATGGTCTCACACTCACATTAATGGTACACTCTGTTATGTGTGACTTCAAGGCTATTTAATGTTCCTTCCTTCTTTAAAAAGTAAGCAATTTGTGTGAAATTGTATAACACTTTCAATTTCAATTTGGTTTATATGGTGTGTTTTTCTTTCTTACAACAAAGATTTTATTTTTACTTTAAAATTATATTTTTCTCTATGATTACTATTCAGACAGATGCTAGTTTACTCTGGTAAAAAAAAAAGACACATTAAAGTGTCATCTATTTTGTCTAAAAGCTGCTAAATTAATTGAGAACTACCACCACTGAAGCAGAAAATAAGGTTGGATTTGAGTAATGAACGATGCCTAGCTAATGATACCAAACACCATTAGAGCAAGAGAGACACTTTTTCTCAACATAGGCTGATTGAGAAGGAGGTTATAGTTGGCAAGAGGATGACATACTAGATGAGAAGAATATGTTATTCACTGCAGAGAGCAAACACTGATATTTGAGAAAGAAGTTAGAAAGCCAGAGAATCAAAGAAGGTCAAAGAAGTAGAAAATAAGCAAGAAGAACAAACCTAGGTAAAAATTGAGAATTTGACACAAATCTTTGGCATTGTAAAAACCAGTATTATGCTAACTATCCTTTCTGCCTCTCAATTTGTGTGTATTTTAAGATGTATGTTGGCCACATGACCCTGGTCAGAATCCCAGTCTATATAGTGGCACAACATCTGAAAGTCAATACAAAGCATTCTTATTTTTCCTTCTTATCATTCAGTGGATGGTGGAAAAATCTTATATAGCTTTCACTGGAAGTTTTGGAATAAATGTAAAATAACAGGACTGAGTTTTCAGTGTCTTCTTTACCTACAGTGGACTCTTCATCTGGAGAAAACTATTTTGCTCTATAACTTGCTCTGATGAGGTGCAATCTTTTTAACTGTCCTACGTGGTGTGACTAGGATGACAAAAGTGAAGTACTGTAGCTTGCTTAACTTCTGTATAGCACCCTTTCAATTTTTATATTTTTATGTCACTCATTTAAATGATCTTCTAAATCTAAAAGGGCGATGAAAAGATCAAGTGCATGTTTGACATTTTAACTGCATTTAGGACATTATTTCTTTTTTTTGTGTGTCATTTTTTTTTTCTTTTTTTTTTTTAATCTTTAAAGACTGGACTGTCATCAGTTTTCCTGAAGAGTCATGTCTTTAAAAAGCAGACTTGAATTGTCACATCCACAATGACATGATCTAGAAGCTGATGTGAAATAAAACCAGATTTTTCTTCCTAAGTAATGTCAGAAAAATGACCCAAACTTTAAAAAGTAGTGTTTGTCACATGTCACTGCATTCTTCCTGACTTCCTCCCTGCAACCAGGCACTGAAAACTCTGTGGGCTCTCACTATGTAGGACCAATATTGTTTTCAGTACCTTGTGCATAAAGCAAGTTAGCACCACCGACACTTTCGAAAACCAAATTCGGTCACAGTACAGAAATGTTTGAGTTTTTGCTCCCTCTTTGGCTTAAAATTAAGTGGTTATTTTTCAGTCTTATCAGTTAGCTTAGCTCTACTGAGGCTGACAACACTGCAAAAGCTACTTGGGTGGCTGTAACGGAGCTGACCTTGCTCTCCTTGTGTAGCGTTGTGTGTTCTGGAGACAGAATGGTCCTTTGCACTGCAGCAGAGACAGCCTCACAGGACTCTTTCTCTGTGATCTGTTGATAAACTTGTCTGTTCATTTTGGTTACAACATGGAGATTGTGGAATGGAATAGGTATACTCAGATCCATTAAGACAGCAGCTTATGATGTGTTGATTTGATTTAAATCCTGTTCATATTAGTAGGCCAGGTAGCTGCAGCATTATTATGCTAAATTTGGAACTGATGTTATATTTGTGCACAGGATCTGACTTAATATACAAATTCTTGAGTGTTCTTGCTTTCAGTTAGCTAAATATTTTAAATATTGAAAACATCACAAAATGTTTCTTCTCACTTCTATGGATTTTATTTTAGAATTATTAATGAAACCTCTACAGAAATTACTTTTATTTTACATCTGTAAGAATAATGAGAATAAGACAATTACCAGACCTTTGACTCCTATATGGTCTAAGTGCTTGACCCATACTCCATGTAATTTTCTTCCTCATCTATAAAAACCAAAAAGATTATGTACTGCTTAATAACTAATATGCTGCTTTATAGCATAAAGTAAATAATGTACATTTTAAGTTTTGCTGAAGCAGAAAGCACTGATGTCAAAATGACAAAGTTTGAAAACCATTAGGCTCATACATAAGGATTGACACAAACTTAACTACCCAAAAGAAGTGAAACATGGCTTAACATGTATAGAGTACCTTGACTTTCTAGAGTAATGGATCTCAAGTATTTTTCCTGTGGATGTTTTAACTTTATGATGACTTTCCACCTTGCTTTCCTTTCCCTTGCTGGACAGTACCACAGAATTTTTAGGTATGCTTCTGTCTAATAATATCTTAATATTTTCATTTGGCACCAGAAAATGAGAAAGCCTCCTTGTGTATTTCTCACTTTAGCCGATCATGTTTTATTGTGAATAGGACAGGAGGTGTTGAAAAACAGTGGTATTACACTGAGTTATCATTCAGAACAGGAGTGTATTACTGGCTTGGAAAGGCAGCCTTTGATGACAGGATGTCTGTTCTCTTTAGGTCCAAAATTAAGCTGTTGTCAAAAAGTTACTAAAACCCCCAAGAATTTGTGAAGCAGAATTGTTTATGCTCTGTACAGGCCTTCTTATACCAGATGCTCATTAAGACAAAATGATAGCACCTGGAACTAGCTGAGCATAATTTACATTTTTATTCCATGTATTTCCTGTTTAGTTTCAGTTTTATCCTAATTAAAATGTGGGCCAATGTCCATGAGTATAGGCTAGAAGTGTAGTGATGCAGAGCAATGAGCTGAAGGCCACTGATGCATGGCATGAAGCTGGGAGAACTGGTGTGAGACATAAATAAGTTTTACAGTGTAGACTAAGAGGCCCCAGGGAGAAATTATATGCTAGAAAATGTTACTGATTCCTGTAGTCTGAAAATTACTAGAAGAAGACAGATGGATGGGTTGACCGATAAAGGACAGAAATCTGTAAAATGGGTGATTTGAGAGAAGTGGCAGGCTGAGTCTATCAGAAAAAAAAATCAAAACCTGGAAGCCCACTGGAATAAAAGGCAAGTGCTAGGAATCACTAAAATATGGTACAGGCAAGCTTTCCAAGAGCTTGATTAGCAGAGCACAGATATTGCTTTAACCAAATGAATCAGTCAAAGCAAACTTGGAAACCTAAATATCATTCAAGGTAGCCAAGAGGTCAAAACGTGTGTTCTGTGTCAGGTCAGAAATGATAGAGCAGAGAGAAAGAATTGCACTCTTATTTTCCTGAGCAAGTGTAGTGTGCCATGGTTATCTTGGTCATGCAAGTAGCAGATCTCACTTTGTCACACACAAGTGACAGTGAACTGGGTGGCCTTGGAAAGTGCTTGGTAGATACAGACTGAAGCTTGTTGTCTGAGTAGATTTGTATGTTGAGTAGCAACCTACTCGTTTGCTGGTCACAGTGCTGCAGAGTACACTGTGCTAAATTCTGCTTTCAGTTCAGCGTCCATGCCGAGAAACAGAATAAATGAGCCTGGAAGGAGCTGCGTGCTGCTGCAGCTATTCTGCAGTGAGTGAACTATTTCATTTGCATATAGCTTCACCTACATGTAGTTCAGGCACAACTACCTCGCACTGAAAGCTATGATGTATATTTAATTGATTTTAATTATATCATGTATTTTTTTGTAACATCCAAAACTGTATTCAGAACTCAGAAAACCAGTTGATATTAGCTCCTGCATATTGGTATATATACATTCTTAACTGAGTAGCTGCATGACCTTTTTATTAGCCTACTAGTTTTCCTGTGTTTGTCCCATTATTAGAGTTTATGCCTGGAATTAGATTGTTATGCCTTAGGAATATAGACCTCTGTATTTTTAAAGCACTTCTCTGTTCTGTGGATGTTTCAATGATGCTAATTTTTAAATCCTGTAACATCAGAAAACAATCATGTGAAAAAAAAGCCCCAAACCCCAGATTAAATAATAGTGAAAATAATTTGCAGCATATACTCTAAATCAATACTTTTTCTCTCATTTCCCAATTCTATTCTCATAACCACATCCATGAAAGGATTTTATAAAATTTGCTTCATGTCAAGCTTTAAGTTTTGAATTTTGATTATCATATATATTAAAAATTAAAAATTTCTTCTTAGGCAGACAAAATTTCTAAAAGGATTCAGAAAGCCAAAGGTCCCTTGTTTGTAAAAGAGTGAATAAAAGTTAGTGAGGAGCTTAATATTTTTATGTTATAAGTGACTTCTCTTTCCCTCTAATGTGTGTATGCATATCTTCTTTAATACTTGTATTTATGGCATGTTGGGAAATTAACCAGGGGCTAGAGCTTCTCCTTGATTAACAGTGTTCTGGAAAGGGCTTTGAGAGAGACCAAAATTGAATTAGGATCTAAAATTATAATTCAATGCTATTATAATCTATAAAATAAGAAACACTATTAAATCAACAGGAAATGAAAAAGACTGCAGTTAGCCAAGCAACCATCACTCAGAATGGAAGCCAAGTGATCCCTGAACTGGATGAATCAATCCAGACTGCCAAGGTCAATGGTTGCCATACTCGAGGAGATATGAACATATGTAGTGGGAACCTTGCAATAAAATGAGCCATGCTGCCATCTTTTGTTAATAGGAGTTTTATCTGATTAAAGGGCTGAAGACATCCCTTGTATCAGCAAATTTGCACTAGCATTTCGAGCAAATTGACTGACAAGAGATGATCCAAGGAAGACTTATGAAGTAGCAATGTTGCAGTACAGTCATACACTATTAAGCAGAGCATAAAGGTACTGCAGAGAGTAGATTTTAGTATCTCCCTACAGCTGCAAGGGGCTTAAATAGCTGTGTTTCGTGTAAAAGGTTTTTGTATTCTACTTTATTTTCAGACCAACTAGGCACAAAGCTGAGAAACAAAAACATGAGCTTGGACTTTTAAATACTTTTCCAGCAGCACCTGAATAAGAAATATTCTTGTTTTCACTCTTGTACATTTTTGTCTCTCATAACTTACAGCCTCTTTTGCCTTTCAGCCTCAATCAGTTCTGTCACTCTCTATTATCTATTTCACAAAATAGGATTTGCATAATGAACAATTTTGCAGATTCAAAATATAAATTAGGTTTTTCTGACACTGCAGTGAAAGAAATTTTAAAATATTTGATCTTTGTGACTGCCAGAGTCAGCAGGGGTGAAAGTTAAGTTTTGTAGAAAGCATAGCAATCATACTTTTCATTAAGACCTACATATTTTCTCATTGAACATTCTCAGTGCATCATGCAGATGAAAGACCAATCTCAAACATGACCCATTATAATATTTCTCATACATGACCGTAGTAATTCACTGCCTTTTCAGTTACAGTATAGGATCTTAACACTGGCTGCACTCATTTCTGTAGTCAAATAAACTTAGTTACTGAAACACTTAGCAGTGATAATAAGCACTGAAGGGAATTACATTAGTGCTTTTAACCATTAAGAACCCTCCTACTCGACTGGATGCCAGGATGCTTATTTGAAAGAGGATGGAAGAGAGACTGCTTTAAGGATAGTGATAAGAAATTGCAAGGCTCGATGTTATGCAGAGAAGCAGCTGAAATGGAAATTGTTCCATCCTGAATGCCAGCACCTGCCATTGGTAAAAATAAAAGCACTTGCAGCACACTTCTGAATGCTTTTTCTGAAGTGTTTTCATATGTGAATCTGTGCATCTCTGAGGGCTGGGACAAGAAGACTTTCAAGAGGTATCAGGGAGTTAGTGAAGATTGTAGTGTGGCTCTGAGAAGAGAGAGAACTTTTGAAATTAATGCATGATAAAAGGGAGCTGAAGTTTCTGAAGAAAAACCCTTGTCTTATTGGATTAGTTTTATGATTAGGAAACTGTTTGAGGTTTTCTACAAGTAAATATAAATGTGAAACAAATACATTGAATATTGTTTTTCCCTTTGAAAAGGTACAGTTTTCAAGCCTTAGAATCATAGAATATCCCGAGTTGGAAGGGAACCACGAGGGTCACCGAATCCAACTCCTGGCCCTGCACAGGAACATCCCCAAGAGTCACACCCTGTGCCTGAGAGTATTATCTAAACACTTCTTGAACTCTGTCAGGGTTATGGTGTCACCACTTCCCTGTGGAGCCTATTCCAGGACCCAGTCACTCTATGGGTGAAGAACTTCCTTCTAATATCCAACCTAAACCTCCCCTGACAAAATTTCAGGTCATTCCCTCAGGTCCTGTGGCTGGTCACCCCTCCTCTTCCCCTCAGGAGGAAGTTGTTACTGCAATGAGGTCACCTCTCAGTCTCCTCCAGGCTGAACAGAACAAGTGACTTCAGCTGCTTCTCATACAGCTTCACCTCAAGACCCTTCACCATCTTCGTTACCCTCCTTTGAATATTCTCTAGTAGCTTGATATACTTCCTATATTGTGGTGCCCAAAACTGCCACAATATTCCAGGTGAGGCCATACCAGTGCAGAGTGGGACAATCACCAAGCAGCAGTCACATGACCCAGAAGCCCTCTGCAGTCAAACAGGCAAGGAGAGAGTGGTGCTGGGAATGACTGAGAGGCATTTTGACAGCTCCAGGAAGTGCAAGTGACCCAGAGTGTGATGAACAGAACTTCAGATAATTCCTTAGGTAAAAAAGGGATGTGTTAATTGAGAAAATTTACATTGATGGGCAATTTCAAAAGAGATTTCAAAACCAAGAGAATGTGAAACAATAATATCTTTTTTAAAGCATTTTTAGCAATCCTAAACATCATGAGACCTATGACCCAGAGAAGCCTGTATAACCTCTGAAAACTACTGTCTATAATATACAGTATAGACTAAAGTTGTAAGACGGTGTGCTCAAGAATTGACAGAGTAAATATCCTCATGGGACTCAGTTATCAATACTAGCTGTAGTAGGTTAGCCTTGCTGTAGTAAGTTAGCTTTCAAAAACAGGTGATTTGCCTGTCCAACTAGTAGGCATAATGGGAAGCCTTTCAAATTTCAAATGCACGTGCAAAAAAGTAGATAAGCTTGGTATTTCTTTTTCAGATTTTTTTAGAGGTTATTTGAAACGTAGGCTTTAGATGACATCAGAGATTAAACATTACCTGTTTAGCAATGACAAAGTCTGGGGAACTACTTATCCCAGAAGAAACATTTGTCTCAACCAGATTCTTTTACCAGCCCTAAGTAAGAAAAGGAGCAAATTTGTACTTCAACCAAAGGTGTAGTATAATTAGTATAATTAGAGCAAACCATTAATCTACCTTGCATGAGCAGAAATATAAATGAAGATAAGATATATGAACTCCAGATCAGGCTGCCACTGGATAGAACATTGTCAGCCTGTCAGGTTTGTAGTCACCCTTGCTGCTAGTGTACAGATGCTATGTGTTATTAGTGTAAGCCAAGTGACTGTAGTGAAGGCACACGCAGAATAGGTTTCTTAAGTGAAGTGCTTAAGTGTACATTGAGATTGGGAGGTCTTGGTGAATAAAAGCTATGTCTTTTCACCCCTTATAAAAACAGAAAAGCGGTTCATGAAGTACCATTTTTGCTGCAATAATAGCTTTGACATAGGGTGTTTCTTAGGGTGGTTTGACTGAAATCTTTCTAGTTGTTCACTGATTTCTGGGCAATGTAAATTAAATGTTTATTCCTATAACTACCCTGCCTCTTTATGTTTTAAGACCTTTCTCTAACCTATGGTCTTCAGCCTTTATTTCTCAGGACTAATACTAGTGTGACTGCTTTGGATCTACAGGACTTCCTAACAACATGCAGATGGTTTTTGGTATGATTAACACAGCTGTGTTGCATCTGGAGCTCAGGTAGCAGAAGGTATCATTTGCTGAGAATAATACCTCTGAAGGTGGGTGGTGGCCTTCTTATGGGGCAGTTTTATTTGCAAAAAGTGTGCAAAAATGAAGAAAATCAACCTCCCTTCCTCACATATGTAATTGAATACATATTTAATAGTGGTAGCTTTCTTTATCATTGTCAGAGAATTGTCTTTACTTTTGATCTGAAAATGCGTAGCTAAAACCCTGTGTTTCTGCTCCAGTGCACAGCTTCACATTTAATATATTTCAGCAATAATGTAAAGAGATTATCTTTTGAAGATTTTGTGGAACAAGCAGCCTTTCCCAGTCACTTATCTTTATAGTCCTGGAGTGTCTGTCATCCCATCTGCCAAGCCTCCAGTAGCCAGAAAACAGCAGAAGTTTTAGACATAGGTTTTCTCTAATGAAAATTAGTCACGATAACATAATCTTAACTGATATGTTGCATAAAAGGACTAAGAAAACTCAGCAAAAGTGAGAAAGGTGCTGAATTAATCACAGAAAAAAAGGCTATATACATCACACACACTAAACAAGATGTGGATAAGTTATCTGAAATAGATTTATTAAGAAATTATTTCTACTTTGCACAATTCCCATTTATTTCTTGTTAAATTCAGAACTGAAATCTTTATATTATATGCAACAAAGTCATATATTTGTGACAAGTTCTTCTCTCATCTTTATGCCAATATCTTTTCTGAGTTTATTGTACATCCTTAGTTCTAAAAGACAATGCGAAAGTGGAAGAAACATATTTGCATATTAAATTTATGGATTATGTTTAAAACTGTGGTTTGCTCCAAATAGCCTTATCATAAAGTTCTTTGAAAGTGATTAGCACAGAGAGATTTTAGGGACAATGATTGCAAATTTAAGCAGTGAAGGAAACATAATGCTTGAAAAACAATTATGGAGAGGATAGAAGTCACTGTGACCTAGATTGAAAAGTGAAATTTGTAGACAGCAGATGTTTCGTGTGAAAGAAGACTCAGTTAACACTTTAAAATGCACAAATCCTCCCCATGCCTAGAAAGAACTGAGCCAGCCTACTGACTATTTTCTGTTATTTAAATAAATGTCAGACACATTATATTAAAGTAAAAAGATCTGTTTGCAGTCAGCAGAAATTTCCTTTTCACCCAGAAAAAAGTGGATATGCTTGATTATGGATGGGCATGGTTAGTTAAGGTAGTTGTATAGTACAAAGCAGTTCAGACTATCAGTGTTTTAAGTACTTACACAAATTTTTTTGGAATGGAAATATCTTTACATCACTTTAAACAACAGATGTTTAAGATAAGATTATTAAAATGACATGCAAGTAATAATTAATCCTGACAGACCAACACAACACATTGAAATTTCTTATGCTGTCTTGGAAGATATGTATGTCATTGTTGCTCTTTTTATTAATAGAAAAAAAAAAACAAGAATAAAAAGTTACACTGGCAAATTTTTTTGAACAGAGGCCAAGAAAGTTTAAAATTACCCTAAAGAAAACAAGGCTTAACACAAATAAAATAATTAAGCATGCTCTTTACTGATTTAGGGCTCATAATTAAGCTTATTTATATCTGACTTAAGGCTTGTACTTAAGCATACTCATAACTGGCTGTTATGTCAGTGGAAATAGGATCATACTCTGAGAAAATATTTATGGTCATGTCACACCAGGGTGCTTAAGGGCTGGCTCCTAATTTAAAATTACCTGTTTCTTAAGAGAGGCTGAGCTGTCTTCAGCTTTGCCAACCTGAATGGAGCTGTGAGAAAGCTCTCTGTGCATGGCTGAGGACTGCCGGGCTGGGACAGATCCGACTGTGGGGCAGTCCAGTTGCAGGAGCTGCCATTCTGACTTCTCTCTGCATCCTTCTTCCTTTTTGTGTCAGACCTTTCTCCTGTCTCTTCAGAAAACCTGGAAAGGTGAAGTAAGTCACAGATTCAGGCATGAATCTGGACCCAAATAAAAAGCATTAAGGCCAAAATTTTCTAAAGAGAGTGGCCAAGAGAGCTACATAGATTGCCTAATTCCTCAAAACACAAACATCCAACATTCAGGTAGTTGGCTGAATATTCAGACTACTTGTAAATGGGCTACACACTATTTAAGTATCAGCATTACTGACTGTCATCTGTTTCCTGAAGATTGCTTTTCAAATTCAGAGATACCCTTAGCTATCATAGTAGTGAGTGTTCTGTAAGCATAGTTATAAAAAAAGGTATCAGTTGTATTTCCACTTATAACTGCTGTATTCTGAGTTCTTCTGCTTTCCTGTATGTGATACTTCAGAATCAGATTTTTTACATTAATTTTTATAGCTATTTTAATGAATATAGGAAAACCACACTCCTTTTGTCCTATACATAAATAGTTATTTGCCTAGTAAAAAAGCACTGCCATATTTTAAAGAACCCTCTTGAGCATATTTGTGCCAAATACTTATTTCTGAAAAATGTAAATGTGTCATCCATGCTGTTTAGCCTTGTAACTTTACAGCCTGTTTCAATTTTTGTATATCCCCACTGATCACTGCTACTGCATCTGCTATAGTGAACTAATATAAAAGAAATATTATCCAAACTATCATCTGGTCTTCTTTTCTTTGCTCTTTCCCTCTTCAGTGGGACTGATAGCTCTAACCAGTAAAGTCAAATGTACATTTTACAGCTTATTGCTGTGAGAACAGGAATGCTATTGAAAACACCCCAAGGTGTTTGACATGTGTCTTGGAATTAAGATTGCAATCACTGAGGGATTATACAAGTAGAATGGATTTACAATATGTTAGAGGCCTAATTAGATGCAGGGGTATTGTGAAACTTCTCCTTTTCAGATGCATCAAAGTATCAGATGGTTTTCCCTGATATTTGACAGAGTGACTTTTATATTGCATCTTCCATGAAATGCCAAATCTCATTCTCCATGCTCACGCACAGAATCTTCGAGTATTCTTGGAGGTGAGACATTCTTTGGGGTGAGAAATGAATGTAAATTCTGCAGTGCAAGTGTTAAGAGGTAGGATCATCCAGGACTGCACTGGGGAAGGACTTTTCATCACCGCATACCAAACTTTTGCCTTATATCCTCAGGAGAAATGTGAAATCCTGTTCCTTTTCCCCTTCTACCCTTTTTCAGGGGGATACTTTGAAATCTCTGTATGAACAGCAAGAAAACCTTATCTTGGACAGAAGAAAAGTTGTATTGACTTTGAAAATGGAGAAAAGCATAGTCCAGAGAAGCAAACAGCAGACTTGAGAAAATAGCAAATGCTCTCTCCCCTAATGCATATACAGATATAAAGCAATCAAACAAAAATGAGATTGTGCAGGTAATAAAATCAAACATACCAGGCAAGCTAGAGCCATTTCCAGATGGTGGTTGAGAGTTCCCCATCATTTCTGAATGGCTACTGGTGAATATGTACCAACACGTGATTCCTCTTGGGGAGCTATTTAATTTATCTCCAAAACATCTAACTCCCAGTTGGCTGTTTATCTTGTATCAGTATGTTTCTCTTATCGTTAAAGGATTCCTCTCTTGTTTGATGAGTCTTTCCTGTTTCCTCTTTACAGATTGTTTATCTCCAGTTTTCTCACTCTAGGGGAGCATGTGCATAATTTGTTTGTCAATAATAAATAATGAACACAATTTATTATGTGTTACTAATGTTCCTGTGTAGAATGGAAGTAAAAATATTATAAAGTTGCAAATGCACTGAATGTGTACAAATATCAGTGGCGCCTGGCATATCTAGTTTTATTTGCTTGTTTTTTTTCATTTTATACTTCCATATTTATATTTTTCACTTTCTTCAGTTAAAAGTAAATAATGTGTATATATATATATAATTCAGTTCATAAATTACATGTTTGTTGGTTTGAACTGTTTCTGGGTAGAGACAAGGCAGTTCTGGTTACTAAAAAAGTTAAAACTTTTGCCTTTGATATCAGATTCCAGTCATTTGATGTATTCCAGCATTTTACTTTGTCCCTAACACTGCACCCCACAAAATTAATTTTGATTCCTCTATTCATAGGTGCACTGAATAACTTCTGCTTTCTTTCTTTTAAAGTCTGCCTTCAGTTATGATTTGAACTTGCCTGATCTGTCTGTATTAAATAGTCTTATGGGATCAACCTGTTACTTTTGTTCACTTATAATAGTGCCTTGCTTTCACCTTGAGGTAGTTGAACAGATTATACTGTAACCCTGTGAGTGATTCACAGCTCTCTTTCTGCCAAGACTCTGTGACACAAACAGATTGGACAGGAGTATATGGGTGCTTCTACAGGTTGGTCAGATAAAAGTGCAGCAAAATTTATGACAGAAGTGAGACTGATACCTTGTCAAAGAAAAGCAAAGATACCAGCCACTGTCCCATGGGATTTAGCATGAAGGTTGCAATGGTGTAAAATACCAGAGTCATCAATTACATGATTCTGTACTACGGAGAGGAGAATCCTTCTGAAAGTGTGCCAAGCACAGTCTTTTGATGTCTTAGTCTTTGACCTCCCAACTGCTTTGCAGGTTAAAAACCTGTTTGGATTTAAGATATATGTATGCACAGGAATTTCATCTCCATTTGCCCTTGTTTCAGCACTGACCTTGTCTTTAATGTTAGTATTTGATGTTCTTTTCTTGATGCACAAAGACAAATCAGTCATCTCCTTTTTGTTCTATTTGGGCTGCTGGACAAGCACAGTCTCATAGCATGCATTAGTGAGACAGACCATACAGTCCCTTAATCATTCTTATGTGTCTGTAGTGATTCCAATCCAAATATATCTTTTGTGGTAATGGCTCTACACAGTGTTCCACTGAACTCTTACTGCCTTTCTGCACAATAGACTGAAGATTTCGTAGGTTTACCTGAAAACAGCTTGATGGCTGCATTTCAGACTTTCATTGCTTTTTCACAGGCACTGCATTGATGAATTATATACATAATGAGATCAAAACAAGGACCAATTTATTTTATTCAGTCATCCTAGTCCCCTATCTCCAGGCTCATTGCAGAAATCAGCATTATTTTATCCTCCCAGCGTGAGGCCTTGCATTCTGACTATTTCTGTACTATTCTATTCTCCTATCCTTTACTTTTCTCCCCAGTTTTATTTCAGCTTTAAGGCAATGCTTATGCTCTTTCCGTACAGTCTATCCTTTGTTCATAATACCTCTTTGCTTCATTCTGTCAACAGATTTTGTTAGGACACATCTATGTTTTGAAGGAAAAATCTGACATCTCTTCTAGCCTTGTGATTTCCATAGGGTCTATTCAGATTATTTCCTTACATATTTTGCCTCATTTCTGAATAGAAAATATTGCTTGTTTTAAGACCCCAGTCTCGAAGCTACATGCTTAACTGGGAGCATTACTTATATCTAAGACTCCAAAAGACTTTGCTTAACTGAACTTTTGCAAGGCCTTTTAATTCTTTAATACTTCAAGATCACATAAAGAGAGAATTTTTCATATGTTTTCCCAAAAGAATTTAATTTAGCGAGAAAATAAACAATTTCGCAAAAGTTCTACAGGGCTAACATATAACCATGGCAGAAGCATTTAACCAAAGCACCCAGTACAAAGCACCACACACCAGTTTAGTAAAATACAACCCATTGGTTTTAAGTCACCCAAGGGAGATTAAGAGTAAAGAAAGAATAAAGAAAGAAAGAGAGATTAAAAGAGTAAAACAAGAGAGAAAGAGTAACAAAAGAGATTAGAATAAGAGAATAAGGACCTGTAGCCACTGCTTGCTAAAGGAAGCAGAAAATGTCTCTCTGAGTAGGTAGAACAGAGTTCAGTTTATTGGGGGTTTGGTCCCAATGGGAGCCTACTGCAGAGAGCACCTAGGACTCTTGGGCTTGACCTTTTCTAGGGGGTGTAATTGAGGGGTGGGGAAAAGTAAAACACCAACTANCTGTGAGGCTGCAGGCTGGGCCCTCCCCAAACACACACACACACACACACACACACACACACGCTGGCTGGTTCTGACCCAATAAAATATTAATAACTGATCCAGCGTCTCACACTTGTCAGTGATCTGTCTGGTATGAAATGGTTGTTCTACTCAAAGGGAACACTGCATTGAAGGGCTGCATTAATGACACACTACAGACAATGATAAACCTCTTCAACTTCAGTTTTGGTTGGGAACTTCCTTAGGATGAAGTTATATGGCAGGTGTTTGCTTCATCCAGCATCTACCATCCAAGTCGTTCATTACATGAGTGTGTACCAATATAACAGCTGGGTCTGACTGGTTTTCAAGCACCTCTGAAAGGGACAGCTCTCCAACATATGGTATGCCAACAGCCATTCCCTCATGTGACCTTAACACTTAAACCGGCAGCTATTGTTCGTTTGTGTGAGTGAAGAACTAAGATCTGGTTCAGTCATTTCCTTCTGTCACATGGAGAGTTCTGACTGGGATATTACCTCTCCAGGGCTCATATTTCTCAGAGTTCTTGCTTATGTTTCTTCACATCAGTGTGAGTGGAACAAAGAAATTATTTTGGAGCAACTCTTTATTTTGGATCACAACACTTTTGTGATCTTAGGCAGGCTTACAATGGAAATAAAACCATTTCACTTCATGAAGGATAATGTAAGAGTAACTGGACTCCTGTGCAAGTGAGGAAGTAGGAAAAAAGAAGCAGTCACATATTCTGTAATTTTTAATCTTTGCTTATTGTGCAGTCACAGGGAGTAGAAGTATATTTTGATTGGTTGTTCCAAGTCCAAGTAGGGCTTCAAGAATTCTGGGCTGGACAGAGGCCTGGAGTAGCTGTGTGTTGATGCTGTCATGACTGATACCCAAAGAATGACATAAAGACGCTGCAAAAAATATTTTTAATGTAGAACACTATGTCCAAATTCTGTTCTGTTTTCTTCAGAGAGGGATTATATTCGTTGAAAGGCACCTTGACCAGGTGCTGGCACCTGCCTCCTCATGACATTAAATACAAAAAACTAAGTTTATTAATACATTTGCATTCTTTTGGAACCTCTCTCAGCCAGACCTGCTTGTGACTGTGAGAAGAATGTGTCTTTAAAGACATCTTATTTCAGAGATGTTTTATTTCAGTTTGAATCTTTATCAGGTGTTTTACAAACAAAAAAAAATTATATATTACTCTTAAAAATAAATCCATATGTTGGTGCAAAAACAGTATCAAAAGCCAAACTAAGGCCTTAAATATGAACACCAGAGACCCTGCTGCTTAACAAGGTGCGGTAGCTAATCAGATTTGTAAGAATTAAGCAGTAGTATGCAATGAAAGTAAAAGGGATCTGCCAGGCTTTCACAAATTAAAATCTGGTTCATCCATAAATGGTTTTCAATGCCTACCTTAGAGATTTCTGTTTTCTGGTTGTTGTGGTTTTAAGTAGCCAGAGTTTTTTATTAGTTGGGGGGGCTAGGAGAGAGGCTTCTTTAAGAAGCTGCTAGAGTTTTTCTCTGCTCTAAGCTAGCCAAGGTCAGGCAACAACGNGAAAAACTGTTGTTGGTAACAAATCCACTAAGAAGCAGTTTGCAACAGACTGTTTCCGTGGAGAAGACCCCATGAGGAAAGCTGGGGTGGGACTCTCTCTCACCCTTCTGAAAAGCAGCAAAGAAAACCTCTGATTGTAACCCCCCACACATACCTGCCTTCCCGAGCTGTTGGGGGAAGGTGAAGGATCTTAAAAGGGAGGGGTGGGGGGAGAGAAAGGTGTCTGTAACAACTATCAAACTGCTCACCCTTAAACTCTTAAGCTCTGATTTTAGTAGTAGTTGTAGTTGTAGTAGTAGTAAATTCTTAACATTCTAAGTTAGAGCCTGTTTTGCTTGTGTGAAGTAGTTAATAAACAGTTGCTTGTAATCCTTATCACAAAAGTCAGTTTTGTTTTTTTTTTCCCTTCTCTGAGAAATTTTAGATCTATGTGTGGGCTCTCGGCTTTTAGCCAGTCAAACCATGACACTGGTGCACTAAATTAAGCCCTGAGCTAATTCTCTGGCATTAATACTTTTTCACTTCCTTCTATCAGATCTTCTTCATTTGTGTAATTCACAAGAGGTGAATTACTCTGTCACTGGGCATCATGCACAATAGCAGTCAGATTATGGCCTCAAACTTTTACGTTTGTTAAACACTTGCATATCCAGCTGTGAGATTGAAAATGCATCTTCAAGCATAAATTGTTCTTTGCTCAAAATCCAACACATTAGAGTTCCTTAGTAGTGGTTTGTTTTCCTGGTCTGACAGTACAAGCTCTATTAATAATCTGTGTTCATATAGCCACTGGCAAACCAGGAAAGTAAGTGATGTGGTGGCACAGTAGAAACAAGAGCTTTTAATCACAGAAACAGTGTTGTCTGGAGGGAAAAAGAGAAAGCCAGTGCTAGATGTGCAGAGGATGTAGAGAGAGACTGGAGCAAGCTCATAGAGAATTTTATAATCAAGAAGTTCATTTTGCACTGGGTTCTGAAATTAATGAGCAGCCAGTAGAGTTGTCTAACAATGGGGGTGATATGACTTAGTGTCCAGGGATCATAGAAGTTATTCTGGGCCCAGACATATTGAATTGTTCACTGTTTTGTCCCACTGAACAGTCTTGTAATTCAAGTACTTAATCATAAAGAGTAATCAAGTTCTCTCTCACTGACTTCAGCTTTTCTACCTTTCTCAGCTGGATGATCATGCCTCAGATGATCAGGCTCATCTCATCTCTCAGAGGTATATATACCTCATGGTTTCCCTCTCCCCCTGTGCCTGCCTTCTCCTTTGTACTATAGGTCTATTTTCTCCTTCATATTCCATAGCTGTTATTTTTTTACTTCTTTCCCAGTTTTCTTGTAGTGACGGCATTGCTTACAGCAATAAAAGCGGGAAGACCACATCCGTATTTCTGCCCCCTCTCATGCTATTTCCTCTTTTGCACCTTGAGATCCTTTTTCATTTGTAACTTCTTAGCTAGAGATGACCATCTGAAGCTCAAATATCAGGACATTACAGATTTCACTAATCACCCTTCTGTTCATGGCCTGGTGTCTTTTGCAGAATGCATTTCCCAGCCACTTCCCTTGTCATGGCAGTCCTATTGACTTGACTGAAATTTTGCCTTATGCAATCAAATCAGATTTCCTTGCAGGATAGTAACTGAGAGTTTTGGTCTCCTTCACTTGGTCCGAGCTGTAAAGTTAAAAGTAGAGTGTATAACAATATACTTAGTATATTGTAATATATATGTTACACTATATATATTAGTAAGCAATTAGCTGGTATTGCTGCCTGAGTGTAAGGCTCTGATACATAAAAGCATGTAACACTCACCATGGCAAAGTGAGATGTAAATGGCTAATAGTCACAATGGAGAACAACAAAAATGTCTTGGAACAAGCAACTTCAAATTTCACTTTTTAAAGTCTAATTATTTTTCATAGTAGCCAATCAAATGCAAGATATTGAAATATTCAAATAATTGTTTTCTTAAAAACAAAATAAAAATGAGATGATCAAAAACGTTTCAGAAGGCTTAGGAACATACATGTTAAATGGATTTATCAACACAAGCAGAAGGGCATCTCTTTGGAGTTAAGAAAAAAAAAAGTATTCTGGCCCCACTGGGCTTTAAAAATGATAAATCTTTGGCACAGGGAAGGGTTTTTTAAATTAAATTTTCTTTTCAACCTAAGGCTTTTTTGATTTATACTATCAAGCCCCAAGCAAGGGTCTTAATTATTTTTGATTTATTTCCTTCATTCCTGAGAAAGGTCTTTCAGCTTTTTTTTTATTATTATTTCAGTTTTTCTTCTTCTTCTGTAGGCATATCCATGTTTTCTAGCTCTTATTTTTACTGCTAAGTTTTCATTATTTCTTTTTCTCTGTGGTGAAATAGTCTAGCAAAAGTCTTCAGGTCTTAAACAATACTCAGCTTGCTTTTGAAAATGTAATCCAAGATTTGAGTCTTTTAACTTCAATTTGTTAATTTGTTTCCGCATAACTTCTGCTGTGTTATAAATCAGGTATCCTGTCCCATGTTCTAAAGTAAAAGGTTTCCCGTGAGTTGATATAACCTCTTTTTCCTTCCAGTTGATATTTTTAGGTAAAACATGCTATACAAGCTTAGCAACCTTTTACCTTAGTGATAAAATGCATTTAAATCAACTATTTTCTCTTCTATATGAAAAATAGTTCTGTTTTCCTTTTATTATGTGTATAAACGAAAAAAAATGTCCTGGCACACTTTCAGGATAATTACAGGAAAATGTGCCTGCCCAGCACAGCTTGGTAATTAAAGCATTCTCCAGAACTGCAAAATCCTCAGTCAGAGAAAAAAGTCGAATCTTTCTCTATTCACATGCAGTAAGCTATAGCTGTTGCTATATAACAGGGAAAGGCTGCCATTTTACAGAAAATAGGTTGGTGCTTTTCGAGTCCTGCCAGGTTGGAGATGCCCTTTCTGGCAGAGGCATTGTCTTGGGCTGAGGTGTGAACAGTACATGGGGCTGCTCTATCCAAGCCAGTCCAAGCAGTTCTGCCAAAACACAGATTTATGATGCTGAGTGCCTTGCAAGGAGAAAGAAAGCACTGGGAGAATTTAGAAACTCTGAGAGTTTAAAGAGGGGGACATTTTAATATCGTCATCTTAGGCTTCTCTTCTGTAGTGCTTCTTTTCTGTCTCAGTCCTGCTGAAAATGCCCAGGAACAATTTTTTGTATTGCACTGCTGGTCCCATGCTAGTAAAATGAAGGAAGTGACAACTTTATAGCAAATGAGCTTAAATATGTGTTGAAGTCAAATATATTAAAGATTATTTAGATATTACAGTGACAAGGGCTCTATAAATAACTGAATGGATTTTTCATTTGCTTTATATCCACATATTTCCCTGCTGAGTAACATTTCTGGCAAGGTGAGTTATTTTTCTTATGTTACCAGTGCCACCACCTCATGCTGAAGATTATTGCAGTCAAGAGCTATACTGCATCAGTGAAAATCTTGTCCAAATCCTTTATTCTTCCTTCAGATTTTTATGTGGAAATGAGCACCCAGATAGTCATGAAAGCAAAAAAATCTCTTTGTGTCTGTCATTAGATAACAGATTGAAAACAATTCTGTTAAGCTTGGATTGGTTAGAAGCCTGATTAGGGACTCTGTATCCAGAAATGAAGCTGAAGATTAAAAAACAAAAAACAAGAAAGCATTTGCAATTGCTTTGTGGAGTTACACTGGAGGGCTGGGACCATCAACACACTGGTTCACTCTTTGATAAAATATCAAGTTTGGCTCCCCACTCTGCCCTCCATACTAACTACAGCTCATGTTCAAACACTCAGCAGTTACTTTCCACCTGAACCATCAGAAACATGGGCTTGCCTACAAGCGAGCTTGAGAAATTCAGGTGTCAGAGTGTATAAAGTCCACAGGCCAAAACCAAACACAGAAGAATTCAACCTAGTGGTAAGAGTAAGAACATACACATCTAATAATTTTATTTTTTGTTTCAATGAAAATAAATTCACTGTATGTATAGAAACCCTTGGTACTTTGTTTGTATCAAATACTAGAACATGACTTTCTTTCAGTGACAGCATTTTTTAATTTGAAAAAATGCAAAATGGGAAATAATGACATTGCTACATATCCTTGCAAGATCAAAATAAGGAGTTTTTTTATATGTAACTGAGTATTTGGTTTCTATATTAACATTTTAAATACAATAAAAATGTCTTTTCATAAAACATCAATTTAATATAGAAAAACTGCCCAGAAAGGAAAATGCAATTCCTTTCATATATTTCAGGGTTATAAAGTAAATACTAACAATAAAAGCTATGTTTTTCCTAAAGAAGGTTGTTTATTTATTTGTACTTGTTTTAAAGTTAAAATATAAGATTTTTTTTAAATCTGTGCAATCATTGTATAGTTAATAATTAGGAGAATAATTTTTGAAGCAGAAGCCTGGAAAACCAATGCTATACATTTTGATTTCCATTGTATATCAAAGATCTCAGTTAAGGCAAAATATCCATTGCCTTTGCTGAAAACAGCTATAATCTAGAAGAACAGTAACCCAGCTTCAGAACCCACATCTGAGAGGTCAATATCCAAATCTTCACAGGAAATCAGAAAACACTTTGCAGCACTGTGCCTAAAAAGGCAAAGGAGGAAAACAAGCAAAATTAAATGCAGGAGAACAACATTTTTCCATGCTTTCAAAATGTCTGAAAATAGATTGAAAATTTCAGACTCAAGGCCTGAAGTTAACTTCAAGTCTTACGAAATTGTGTTTAAGAATGTTTTGATGAATGTTGTTCAAGACAAAAGGTCATAGACATGTATGCTGTAAAAATATTGCAGCACTAGTGAGAAGACAGCAAAAGTAAAATGCTAACACACTCGAGACTACTGAACCATTGTGACCTGACAGATTTATATCAATGTGGATTAGGAGTTTGAATTTTAGTACAAGGAAAATTTAGGGGGGAGGGGGTGGGGTTTGCTATTTTTTGCTTACTCAGAAAAATGTTTGAGTAGTGGGGTTTGTACTAATAGAATTACAAGGGGACATATCTTTTCTGACATGGTGCTGGTTTAAATGTAATCAGGTGAGATAAATGAACCCAGTTTGCAGAGACCACAAATCAGAGCTACAATTTTACTAAAAAGATTACAATACATACAATGACACAAGATAACAAAACTGCTTTGACCCACAAGGACAATGTACAACCCACCTCCCCAGGACAGGAACAGCACAGTGCTCGTGAGTGGTATCCCTGGGTGCAGAGCAGAAGGAAAGGAAAAAAAACCTGGTAGTCAGGATGACGGCCCTGTTGAAGGCAGCAGTTGTGTTGAAGAAATGACAGCAGTCTCCTCAAGAGTGGCAGCCACAGTCCTGCTGGAGTTCTGTTCCCCCTCTGGGGCCAATGAGGTCACACCCCAGTCCCAAAACCCAAAGAACCCCACTACATCCCTCAGGGCAGAGAGTTGCACAACAGGTATTTTATCTCTGTGAGTCCTGGGATATTTTTGGATTCTTTGATGATGTGGGCCATTATAACTGCCTATTGTGTCAGTGCAGCTGGGCCCATTAGCAGGGAGGACCTCGTTTTCTCATCATCTGCTCACTAAGCTTAATTTTTGAAACAGGGTTCTGATCTATCACTTTCCACTCTACTTGAGGTGATCTCAGTCTATATGGTAACAGTAAATCACTTACTTTGCATCAAATTGTCTTGTGTTTTTGTTATTTATCCCAATACTCATTTCTTTGCAAGCTACTGTAACATTTATAAGAATTTCACCTGCCTCCAACTGACAGGTTCAGCATTAGTAACTTTTTAACCTTGATAACAGAGTTACAGTTGTTGTTATAGATATTATACTACAATTACTTCTATAGGTGTTTTTTGGGTAGGTTCTGGTCTGACTGTATTGAAGCATCATGTGTAAGAAATGAATGAAATGAGGTTATACTTGCTTAGATGACTTGCATTCAGAACACTGAATTACATATCCTCATGTAGAAAAAGGTGGAAACAATTGTGTCAATTCATTTTTTGCTACAGAGTTGTCTTTCCTTATATCCACAATGGGGATCAAGCTAAAAGTCTCTAGAGAACCAAGAAAAACATTATTTCTCTTGCTCAAACTCAGAAATTACTTGGCATAGTGAGTGACATATTACCCAAATTACAATTAGCATAATATGTAAGTAAGTAGATCTTTCTACCTGAAATGCTGCACTTTCTGAAAAAAGAATTTAAAATGGTTGTCTATTTCAAGTGTTACAGTGTCTCTTGGTCCTTTCTGAAGCCGTTTTGGAGGCCTAGCAGACCTTTTTCCCTGAAGACATAAATTGTGATAGTTTTGTGTGATCTTCAGTGAAAAGCGATTTAAAACCTAAAAATATGCATTAAAACAAAAGAATATATTTTTTTTCTTATCAGAAGAATAAAAACATAGTTCTAGGGTAATTACTTAATTTCAGTTTTGGAGACATTCATTGTGCCTCTGTGAAATGAACGAAGGAATGAAAAAGTTTTATATTCTGTTCTTTCCTTTAAACTTTAGATATTACATGATTCTGTCAATATTTATCTAATTTTGCTCAAAGCAGATTGAAAATCTAATTTCTCTATCTGCCTTTCTGAGTCTTTTTTTTTTTTTTTCAGCCTGCAGCTGTGAGAATTACTCTGCTATCAGGTAGCAGTAGCACATGTTCTTCTGCTAAAATTATAATTATCTCTTTAATTATTATCCTGACTTTTGACCTATTTATTCTGCCTAAATTTTGTAAGGAAAAATCCATCTGGCCATGGCTCTTACCAAGGGGAATTCTTCAGGAGCTAGAAGTTAATTGGGCTAAACTTTTTGGACAAAGGAAAGAATAAAAAAACAACAAGCTTATACTGAAAAGTCTTCTTTTATATTGTATTGTATTCTTTGACACTTGTATGGGATTGTGAGAGCAGAGTTCTCACTGCTGAAAAATCCCTTAAAATTTGAAGCATAGTTTTGGAGACCATCTTCTCAAGTACTAGATGGGAAGCTATGAGGATATTAGTAACATGAGCTTATGGTAGATTACAATATAACATAAATATTTCATTGAGAATAAATATATATATATGTAAAAGGAGCATGATGTTTTATCTGGAATAACAATAAGTTTTAATGATACTAAAGACAAAATAACCATTGAAGTTGTAAGCATTCATAATTTTATGTATAACATAAAAAATTTTATCAAAATTCATCTTTGTTTTACACAAAACAAGAAAATGTTTATTTGGAAAAAAAAAAAAAAGGAGGCTGCAGAACTGAGAATTCTTCACTCCACAAATAACTTAGTGCTAATCTCAATTTGTTTCTTTTGATTATTGATCAACTAGCCTTTTTATACTCATCTGGCAAAATGCTACTCGCTGTCTGCCATGTCTGCAAAATCTCAGTTCCCCCAAAACGCATGTATATTATCTGCTAGGTACTAATTTGATGTGGACTAACAATAGAAGATGTATCTTAACAACTCCAAATCAATCTGTCAAATATTAATCACTGGAAAATTATTGACATCTCTTTTCTTTCTTTCTCTTACTTTTCGGAAACAGCCCTTTCTCTATTCTACCATTCAGCCCATTTTCTCATTCATTCTTCAGTCCAAACAGTGTTTATGGTGCCTAGCAATACTTACCTGATTCATCTGAACCATTTGACATGGCTCAGATAGCTTACCAAAGAATTCAGCCTATGACTGCATGCACTCTTGAAGAAACCAGAAACTATACTATATAGATAAGCACTATATACAAGTACTTGTTGTCATGGTTACACAGATAGACTCACTTCTGACTTTTGCCTGGTGTTTCTGAATAGGAAATAGAGATCCAGGGAGACTTTCAAGCCTCACTCATGCAATTCAAAATGTGTGCATGTCTGAGGGGGGAAGAAAAAAGTATGGGTGGGCTGTAATCCAGCTACTTCATCTTTTAAAATATTTATAGATATCAGAGTATAAGTCAACATAAATAAAAGAAGCCTGTACAGGTTGCACTGCATTTTTCAGAGCCAAAATAGTCTTTTGCTGTCAGGGAAATCAAAATAAAGTAGCTAAACAAAGTATTGTAAAGAGAAAATAGAACCTGTCAAAGCATTATTTCAGCAGACATTAGATGTAACTAGATCTTTTTGAGAAAAAATAGTATGTATGGCTCTCTGCAGGAAATAATAAAGGATAGAGAAAATAGATATGTTGTTTGTCCCGGACAAATACGTGCCCTGTGCAAGTCCTTAATTCAACAAAATTCTTGAGTTCTTTAAGCTTAAGGTATGTGATAGAAGTTTAAAAACAGATAATGTAACTTCTCAATGAGAATTTGTACTCTTTTGATTGAGATGTGAAGCAGGTATTTAATGCACGGTTACCTCCTTGCCAGACCACCAAGCTGTGATTAAATCGTTTGCTTGACTTCCTAGCTGCTGGCATAAATATTTAAATTATTTCACTGTTTGCATGTTTGCAGGTTATTGACCCTTAGTGTTGTCTAACCAGACCTGAGTGTCTGGGCTATGAACTTCTCTAAAACCTCTCATCTAGCCAGTAGGAAATTATGACTTGCTGTTTATGGGGTGGATTCACACATTTCTCTTCCAGTAGACTAGTTACTGTATACTCTCTGTTAACTCATCAGGGACTCATCGGTTCACATATATGCTACTTTTAAGGACAAGCAGCTGAAGGCAAAGATAATAACTTGCCACTTCATAAACTGAGCATTTAATCTTAAAGCTAGAAATAAACTGCAGTATAAAACAAAGTTAAAAAATAATAAATGTATATGTGTATCTGTTTTACTTACAGCTTACACTTAGAGATTAGCAATCCATTTGGAAGGATAGGTTAGTTTAGTTGCTGCATTCTTGCAGGAGAGTATCTGTTGTTCAGAGTTCCTGAAAGAAACTGTCTCATAATGCCATTATACAGGAAGAAACTTTCAAATTTGGATAAATTTTTGATCTGACTCCCGATCTTGGCAAATACCACTTGAAACCTGAAATTCCTGCAAGATAATACCTTACACATTGTGTCTTTACAATCTGGGCTTATGAAGTTTATTTCTGGAGCCAATCTTGCTTGTAGTTTTCAAACTGCACTCCTGTAGCCTCATATAAACTGCACAGAGGTTTCCTCAAAAATGATTCCTTACACCATTTATTTTTTATTACAGATCAACTCAAGAATCTTTCTTCCTGGCATCACATTAAAATATCATGAGATCCTGGCTCCACCGATTTGAGAACTTCCAATGTTTTCGAAGAAGCCAAAATTTTTCTCTGACAATCAAAATGCTGGAGTAGGTACTCCAGCAAAACACATAAACACCAATGAACCCTAAGTAAACAAGTCCTTCTTAATCACAAAGGTGTCTATCATGCAGAAATACAGAATCAAAATTAAAAATCTCTGGTGATCTGTTATATTAATTTACACATATAACACATTTTATCAAGCATTATGGTAACATATTTTTCTTATTGTTTAATGAACTTACACTTTTAGTTATGCTTTTCAATGAAACCAATATGCAAAATACTTTTTCTTATTAATATAAATATCATCTGAATTTGTTAATTTAATTTTCTTTCCAAGGAAATTGCCTGGGAATTTATCCCATGGTTTGAGTATTTTAGTTAATTACTTTTCTTGTCCCTTGTTTATGGAAAAGATTTATATATTTTTTTCAACAGAAAAGTTTTTTCCCCAAATTTTATATAAAAGTTCATCAGCCTGGTTTCCCCTCTGTAACATGATATTATTTTTTTTTTATTTGTATAGTGTCCATATTACTTTGATTACTTGTTTTGTTTTTTTTACTCCTTTCTTAACTTATTTGGTTTGTGACAAATTAGCCACTTCTTTCTGCCATCATTTCTTTTAGCTGTCTGTAATGTAGGTCTGCAAGTACTGAGAAAACTTCTGTTATTATGTGAAAGTCTCGTAAAAATGCAAAACCAAAAGAAAACACCAGGAGTGTAAATCCCAGAAAACTAGCCAAACAGGTGTTTTGAGTGAAGCAATGAGAAATCACTTAGCTATCCATCTGCATAGATAAAGTAATCACATTAAGTAATTTAAACACTAGAGGTTCACTGTGAGGATGCTCTGGGTTAAAACATTAGTAGGAATATGATGTTATCTGGTGAACTGAAGTGAGAGTATTTTGCTTTTACTCTCATCCTCCATGTTTTGAGCAGCAAATTGTTATGGGTATGACAGCTGAGAAAAAGTTGAATGTCGGATAATAGAAGGTCACAGTGGCAAGGGAACTCCAGAGCCTGTACTTTCAAACTCAACTTCTCTTTGTGAAATATGCCTTTTAGTTTGTTTTGAATGTTTATAGCACCTTTTATGCACTGTCTGCAGGCTATTTTAAAATATATTATTGTGACCTTGATGACCCTCCAGATGATTACTGCTTTGGGTTTCATACTTTTTCCTCTGTCTTTTTGAACTCTTTCTTTGCCTATTCTTTTTTTTTTTTTTTTTGTCTATTTCCTAAAATACTTTTCTCATTATACCAATAAAGGGTTTCCTTCTGATGCCTCCTGCTACACCATGCACTCAAGCAACTCTTCAATTGTAATCTGCTGCTTATAGCCTAGGAGATGGGATTTATTCTAAAATTTGTCAGATATTTATAACTGATTGCTTTTTCTTTAACTGAAGAATCTACTTTCTTCATAATGATAAGTAAAATGCAGACTAAAGCTTCAGTTAAGTGTATTCCAAAATTATCCTTACATAATTTATGGGATTTATCTTATTTTCTTGGTTAGAGATAAAATAACCAAAAAGGTCTGTAGAGTCAAAAATCTGGGTATTTTTTTTTTTAGTACTCATTCAAAAGAAATAAAAAATCAGGAAGAAAGTGTGGGAAAGTTCTCTTAACTACTCTTCGAGAATCCTGCTGGTATAGTAGTGTGATGGGTTGATCATGACTGGACACCAAATGCCCACCAAGCCACTCTATTGCTCCCCTTCCCAGCTGGACACAGGAGAGCAAAGAGAAAAAAAAAGGTTTATTCTCTGCTTTCCATCAGCAAGTGATGTTCAGCCTCTTCCCGGGAAACAGGACTTCAGTATGTGTAGGGGTTGCTTGGGAAGACATTGTAAATGATGACATTGTAAATGATGAATCCCTTTCTTTCCTTCTCCTTTCTTTAGCTTTTATATCTGAGCTGATGTTGTGTGGTGGGGAATATCCCTTTCGTTAATTCGGGTCAGCTGGTCTACTTGTGTCCCCTCCCAGGATCTTTTCCCCTCCCAGCCTACAGATGAGTAGAATGTTAAGAGAGAGCCAGTGCCAGTAGTGTGCCAGTGCTGATCAGCAGTAGCCAAAACATGGGTGTGTTATCAACACCCTTCTAGCTACCAATACAAAGCATAGCATTATGAGGGCTGCTGTGAGGAAATGAACTCCTTCTCAGCCAGACCCAATTTAAGCAATTTCCTTGGTCATCCATATCCAGGGAATATTATGACCACAAAAAGTTAAAAGTGATTAGCAAGGTTATGTTCTTTTCTAGCTTCCTTTTGATAGAGAAAGCTCACTAGCTGTTTAGTTTTGAAAGCATTGGCAAGGCCAAATCCAGGAAAAGCTCTTCTTTTTTGGGACTCTAAATGAATGTGCAGTGTACACTTGCAGTACATGCAGTAATACAAGATGAGCATGCTGGTTCATTAGAATCTGATTTTGGGTCTTCTTTGTTGTGTGTAAAAGCATAGATTTTTAACTTCAGGCTTTATTTTCAGTGAAGTCGAAATACCTGAAGCTTAGATACTGACACAGTGTGTGGAATATGCTTTCTGTTTCTTGGGATTCTAGCCTACCTCCTTATCTCCATACCTCTAGGACATGTCAGTGCAGTGCTCCACAAACAGATTAATCTAAAGCACTGTAGTTTTGTTAGCGCCACACTTCTAAAACACTAATATAAACCCCTTCTAAACAATGTTAGGAAATAGCAAAGTGGTATTTTAAGAGAGCTCTCAATACCCACCTAGAGTCAGATCTGATACCCCTCTATTGAAAGGAAGGGATGTTATGTCCAGAAGAGGAGTTAATTTCTGGATATTGTTTTACCAGAAAGCTGTTGACAAATTAGAGGGAAGGACAGTTAAATTAATTGAGGTTGCATAAATTGAGAGAAAGTAATTATTTATTGTAGTAAATGGTGTAATAATTATAAAAAATTGAATGAAATGAAGTATTTAATCAGAATATTAGAAAGTGTTCTATGACAGTGAGACATATGAAGCTGCAGAACAGTTTCTGAAGAGAGATGGTGGAACTCTTATCGCCTGAAGCACTTGAACCCATACAGGAAAAGAAATGTTGAAAATCTTGGAAAGTGTCTGTGCCTGAACTGACAGGAGAACTGAATGACCTTTTTCTTCTTTTATTCTATGAATATTAAAAATGGCAATTTTAAAAGACTTTAATATCTATGTCAAAAATTATACCTACCTTTTCCAGTATTTTGAGGTATTTTCTTTCTTTTTTTTAATTAGTATGGAAATGTCACTGAATACATTAACTGACACACTCTTTATCTCATTAAATTCCTATATGTTTCCCCTAGTTGATATTATATCTACCTTACAGTGACCATTAATTTATTTTTCTTTATCTTTCATAATTTTCCTTTCACATGCATTGCCAATAGCTCTTCCATCTAAGAATATTTTCAGTTTCAATGGCTGTTTAATCTATCTAATGAGGACTACTCTGAGAACTTCATTATGGTGCACAACAGTGTTGAGGTAACTGGCCTGGTCAATAAGTTATATCACAAGAATTTAATTGTTTGTTTAGTGTTTTAGAACTGCACCTGACTCTCTCTGAAATATTTCAGTTTCTTTTTATTCCCTTGTTTCGATTTATGTATCCCTGAACCCAAAAAGTAGCCTATACAGACCTTTGTATTCTGCAATATATATAAAAGAATCAATTTTTCTTGACTTATCTTTCATGCTGCCCAAAATTCGAGTTGCCTGGAGAAACAGCATTTCCAATGCAAGCTTGAAAAAATACCTGCAGGTGTGTGATTGCTTATCAGAGCCTTGATGAAACATCCAGCACAACAAACTTATTGGCATTAAACACTTTACGAGAAAGAGATCTGTGTTATAAGTACTCAGTTCTATTCTTTGGATCTGCAGGTACAGTTTTTCTGTTCTACATTACTCCATTTCTCCTCTGGGCTTTTAAATGAGCAGTAACATCCCTCCTAGTTCTTCTGATGACTCTGCCAATGTATAGGCACTTTCAGCTCCTTCTCAGCCTCTGCAGCTGACAAATTTTTTTTTCTAGGAGCTGTCCAATGCAGTTGTCTTGTGCTTGCAAAGTTAACCTCAGGTTTTCCATAATTTTTCATGTTTCCTGTCCTTTGACAAGTTCAGTGACTCAGTACTTCTTATCTAAAAAATGAATTTATTTTTTCCTGCCACTGCTATAAATTTTATCCCTTCCAAACTATATTTGTCTACACACTTGTATTAACTGACATACTCCATGAGATGAATGTTATGATCAGGTTCTTTAAAATTATTAGAGAAATGTCTCTGTCTGAATTGGGGTAGAAATGAGACCATATTCCAAAGTCAATAGTACACATATTTATTTAGCAATAAATGTGAAGTAGAGAGAGGTAGAAAGAAATAGGAAAAAGAGAGAAAGGGGGAGAGAAAGAGAGTGACAGAGAGACAGATCAAGTAGAAAAAATATCACTGTGGCAGCCATACATTATCTCTCTGTGGATTACAACAACATCTGCTTGATCCTCTTCTTGTGGTCTTTCTGGTGATGAGAGGCCCAGTTTTATCCAAGTGATGGTTGCAGTCTGGGTCCTTTGAAGGAAGCTGAGAGTGGTGAGGAAAAAAGCCTGTTATAGTGATGGAAGTCACATATGGTGAAAAAAGAAGTCTGTGTTGAGAGGGAAGTCCCTGTGGTGAGGAAAGAAATCCAAGTGTGTGATGGAAGAAGCTCAAGTGGAAAGTCCATGGTGATAAGGGAAGAAGTCTGTGGTGATGAAGAGAGAAGCTCATGCATAAGGGAAGCAGCCCAAGTGGCTTTTATTAGGCTTAGGCTAGGTGGGAATGCCCCTGGTACCTCCCCTAGGGTGGGGAGTTTTACACTGATTGATGTAATACTGCATCACAGGACATTTCAATAGTCTTTAACACTTTCTAAAACATTACAGTTGCCTGTTCTGTCAGCACAGTTGAGTCCATTATGGACCATCAGAGATTAATATCTTCAGGCTAGGTGTGAATTGTGTGCTTCCTTGAAGGGGAATTATCTGAGCTGAGTCGTTTGTGTAAGGATGAAGAAACACTATGTTATGGTTTGACTCCAGCTAAAAGCCAAGAGCCCACACATAGATCTAAAATTTCTCAGAGAAGTGAAAAATAAACCTCGACTTTTGTGATATGGATTACAAGCAACTGTTTATTAACTACTTCACACAAGTAAAACAGGCTCTAACTTAGAATATTAAGTATTAACTACTACTACTACTAAAATCAGAGCTTAAGAGTTTAAGAGTGAGAAGTTTGATAGTTGTTACAGACACCTTTCTCCCCCCACCCCTCCCTTTTAAGATCCTTCACCTTCCCCCAACAGCTCGGGAAGGCAGGAGCGGGCGNTTTTTTTTTTTTCTTCTCCTTCTTAAATATGTTATCACAGAGGTGTTAGCAGTCAACCTTGAGCTAGCTTAGAGCAGAGAAAACCTCCAGCAGCTTCTTAAAGAAATGTCTCTCCTAGCCCCCCCAGCTAATAAAAAACTTTGGCTACTTAAAACCACAACACACTATTTTGCCTTGAATGATTTGTCTCTTTCCTTACCTTTCCTGGTTTATATCCTGAGGCGTCTGGTGTGCACACCCTCAGCACCTGGACAGTTACTTGGCACATCATCAGCTTGTACTTTGATTTTCTGAGCCATTAACATTCCAGTCATTCACACTTGTGGATACATTCTTCTCCTAGGATAATTGGACAATAGTACCATCCTTATCTCAAGTTCCCCTCACAGTCCAAATTAATAGGCATACTCAGGGAGGGGCAGGCTTTGACGAGAAGTTGCTTCTTTGCATAGTTGGCTACAGTGGACAAAAGTCCTTCAGTGATTTTAATGGCGTTCAAGCCATTAACCATTTCAGTGTCTCACAAATGGGCTACATCATCTTTGCAAAAGTTCACTTTGAACTTAGCCACCTGCCTCTTTCTGAGTTACCTACTAGTGACAGTATCCTAAGGACTGTCCTGTCTTTAAAAGGTGTGTTAAATGCTAAAAAAAAGCTGTCCCATTTGTAGCCTGACACTCCTGTATTGCTGACCATCGTCTTTTGAAGATTTTCCCTGATCAAGAAGCACTGGACACTTTGTCCTTTCTTAAACACCTGTCTCTTGACAGTGTTATAATTCAGTGTAGTCCTTTTCATCTTAGACTCCCTCCCAAATTCTGGCTTTTGCCATAGTTTGCCACAAAATATACGGATGATTTTTGGAATTAAATTCTGAGCTTGTTGTGCCTTATTAACACAAATGCCCTTTATTGAATTAGTTGTGCTGGCCATGGTGAGTCTTTCTTGACACTGGGAAGCCTTCATGGCAGCTCATGCTGGATTTCTAAAGACTTGTTCTGAGTCTTTCATGGCACCACTCCTACAGGCTTTTACTTTTTTTTAAAAACAAAACCATCTGATCAAGCCATGTAACTGATTTTTCTGATTTTCCAGTAAAACTGATTAAGATTTCCATCTGTAACTCATTCATTCTTCCTTTGTGCCGCTTCATTGTTATCATTAATGTTCTTCTGTGGTCATCTTTTTTCAAAATACCATAAAGAAAGAAATCAAACCATCTTTATACTTCATTTTCATAGGCAGTGCAGCACTTTCCAGACTATTAACCCCAAAATCCATTGTTAATTTCCTCTGCCTGATTTAACTGAAAACTGTTAAAACATTAAGTTACTTCAGAAGAAGCTTCTTTCAGAAATATCTTACTTGGTTTTGGCAATCTATTAATTGCAATTGCAGAATAAAGCACAGTTAAATATTTTTTCACTTGTTTTCACCATTCCCCTATTGCTCACAGTAAAAAAGCAACTGATCAGCCCTTTCTTCCTCACCCTCTCCTTAACTCATACCTCTACATGAGAGTTTTCCCTAATCTACATTCCTTCTCCTTGGACCCTGTATTATTTAAAAATGTTTGGATTGATGTGCTATGGATGAGAGGAGACACTTTTTCTGACATTACTGCCACATTGATAGTGATGCAATCAATTATTTTCACCTCCTCAGAGAAACAGGTCATTAGAAATACCAATGTTGTAACTTCAAACTGGTATCCAGTGTAACAGAAGACCAAGGAATCTGTTAGCAGGAATACATATGGTCATGAATTTGTTTGGTGGTGCTAAAGTCAATGCAAGAAGGAAGGTTCATGAATTTTAGATATTTATTAGGCAGATCCAGGAGTCATAGGAGTAGATCAAGGTGGCAGTGATTCAGAAATGTAACAACCTTATGGATGTTGTTGTGGTTTTAAGTAGCCAGAGTTTTTTATTAGTTGGGGGGGCTAGGAGAGAGGCTTCTTTAAGAAGTTGCTGGAGTTTTTCTCTGCTCTAAGCTAGCCAAGGTCAGGCAACAACGCCTCTGTGATAACATATTTAAGAAGGAGTAGAAAAAAAAAAGCTGCGCAGAACATCATGGCGGCTTAAGAGACAGGAGGGTGGGGANCTGGGGTGGGACTCTCTCACTCTTCTGAAAAGCAGCAAAGAAAAACCTCTGATTGTAACCCCCCCCACACACACACACCTGCCTTCCCGAGCTGTTGGGGGAAGGTGAAGGATCTTAAAAGGGAGTGGTGGGGGGAGAAAGGTGTCTGTAACAACTATCAAACTGCTCACCCTTAAACTCTTAAGCTCTGATTTTAGTAGTAGTTGTAGTAGTAGTAAATTCTTAACATTCTAAGTTAGAGCCTGTTTTGCTTGTGTGAAGTAGTTAATAAACAGTTGCTTGTAATCCTTATCACAAAAGTCGAGGTTTTTTTTCCCTTCTCTGAGAAATTTTAGATCTATGTGTGGGCTCTCGGCTTTTAGCCAGAGTCAAACCATGACAGATGTGTAGACTAAATGAAGCACATCCCATCCTGTGGCTTAATGTCTATTGGACTTAGAATGAATCATAGAATCATAGAATGATTTGGAATAGAAAGGACCCCTAAAGGTCATCTAGTCCAATCCTCCAAGATCCAGCCTGACCTTGAACATTTCCAGGGGTGGGGCATCCACAATGTCTCTGGGTAGCCTGTTCCAGTGTTTCACCAACACTTACAGAGTTGCAATGTTCCAATTGAATTTGATTGTTTCTATTTAGTTTCACCATTTCAGAAATGAAATTTATACTAATGCTTAAGGAGAATATACTTTGAGTTCTAACATTTCAGGTTTGATTTCTCAAAAAAATCAACAATTATATAGCCTTATTTATCTTGTAATAAAATCCTTTTAGACTTTCTGAGGAGGGGGACTATTATATTTTGTGAAACTCTATAAAATTTCAGTTGACTGAATTACATTGACAAATATATCTTTAAGGTAAAGGAAATGCTTTTTAAATTCATTTAATTTTTTCCTTATCTTTCTGAAATAAAGGTTTAACTCAACCCCATTTTAAGCCAGACATATGTAAGTGTGTCTTGGCTGGGGACTTTTCGTGTGCCACATACAACATCCTGTCTTAAATAAGATAAACACACATGATACTGGTGGTGGGAGTATTTGTTATACCATTTATTGGATACACAAGGTTAAGCAAAGAAAGGAAGTCAGAGTTGTTATGGGTATTATTCACATGTCTTACATTAGCTGCAGTCATTTCCTAACAAATTAAGTGAAGGCAGATTCTAAAATTCTCCTAGAGAGCTACAGCAGTCATTGTCAGGAAGAAATCCAGAAAAAATGTTACCATACATACGTAATATTACCATAATTAAGCCATTAGTGTTCCAACTGACCAGTTTAAACTGAAACTCATGCTATAGTACGAAGTGAAGTAAAATATCTTCACTGACTCTTGAGTACAAAGGAATTTGCCTCCATAAGTTTGAGTTAACACAGGATATATTCACTACTCCAGCCAAATACCTTTTCAAGCTTCTTTCAACATACAGAAATCTGGTGTTGGAGAAAAAGTTTCAACCTTCTGAGAACCTGAACATGAAATGATTTTTTTTTGTTTATTTTTTTTTGCACTGACTGCGAAACAAACAAAAGATAGACTATGTATGCTACAAGGCATTTACCTTGTATGTAATCCAAAATCCATAAGGTATCAGTACAGGCAAAGCTTCTATGTTTTTCAGAAATTAATGATTTTGCTTTAGGGCATTTGAATTCTGGAGCAAGTCTTGTTTCAGAGACTTAATCATGTAGGGGCCCAGGAAAATGATCTGAGAATTCTCAGGGTATAGCACAGATAAGTGCAGAGAGTTATTTTTGAGTGAAAAGTTGAGAAAAGCACAGAGGAAAGGTTGAAAGAAGATCTGAAGCAGGCACCACTTATCTAATTCTGTAGTGCAGTAAATAGTATGCTGTCCCTTTTGTCTTTCTTGTTCTTTGTTATGACATTGCACTTTCTAGAATAGCATTAGGTAATTTTTTTTTAAGAGGTAGTAACATTTTCATCAGGCAGCTACATGATTTTTATGTGAGCTAAAATATAGCGCTGCTTTCAATCTGAAGAGATAGATCAACTTTCCTCCATTGAGGGAAAAGCTGGTATGAAGTGCATTTGACATGATGCCTGAGGAGTATGAGTAGTAGTGGTCACTTATAAAAGATACAGGAAGAAATCTGTATTATAAATGGTGCAAAAAAATGAACAAATATTGAAAAGAAGTACAGAATGAATACTGGAACACTGTTTTCCATAACTTTCCTGATTGTATATATTGGATATTAAATTCAGTATTGCTTTTTATATTAAGTATTATTTGCTTCTGCTACTCTATAGATATCAGTCATGTTTCATCCTGAACTGTATTGCAAGAGTTTCAGCAGAATGGAAAAAAGCCCATCATCTCTGTCTTTGACACAGCATTTGCAGTAGTAAGTCAGGTGTACAAGAAAGACAATACCCAAACATATTGTTACACAAGATATCTATTGAAAAAAATACAAAAAAGGACATTTGTACACAGTACATTATAAATATTTTGATTTACAAGCATTTGCTTATCTTGTTTGTGAGTGCTTTATCATGCATCTGGACCTTGACATCTAGGTGTTTATTGAATAACTCAAATTTTCATCTCTTATAACCTTTACTGTGGAGAACTATACACGTTAACTCTTCTAATTCTTAGAATGAAACTCTTCCAACTAGAGAAATGCCTGGTGTTTTGGAAGCCAGAAATCATCAACCTAGAAAAGAGTCCTTTAAAACATTCAGCATAGGGGCACATTCTACTTTAAGTGTGCTGCTGATAAAAGAACTCTATATCTGTAGAGATACAAAGCAGAAAAGAATGATGTACATCAGATAGATAAAAGATCATTGTGCTGAAAGTAGTTATCAAACTATGGCTTTTTAAGGCTTGAAACTGCATTTTTCTTCTAAAGTTTCCACCGTTTCTTCATTATTTCTATATATTTTCACAAAATAATACCATTTCCTTAGAAACTATCAAAAATATCTAATGAATATAAGAATACGGTTTTTAAAAGAACCAAACTCCATCTCAAAGGTTTTTTAATTTAAAGTTAAATTCTCCAAACAATCAGCCAATTAAACCAACAATATTTTCCTCTTTCCAAAGATAAAAAGGGATTGTTTTTAATATGCAGACTGTATAAAAAGGCAGGCTGGCATCTTAAAGACTGTAGGATATTCTCTCAGGCATACAATTATTCTGAATGAAAATTCTAGTTGCTGTCTTGATATAACTAAAAGATACTATTAATTTGTTGTTCAAATTACTGAAACCATCCCTGCCAGGAGCAGGGAATAATTCCAGGTTTTACTGGCAGAGCATTAGTGATGAGCACTCAGACATTTAAATCCAAGGATTCTTACTTTTTATACTACCCTTCCTGAATGGAGCTTTTTCCGTATTCCAGATCTGACCAAGATTCACTTTTCATTTGCCAACTTTGTATTGATAGTAGGTGTTTATCATAATCATGTCTTCTTGGCTTAAATGATTTATGTAATAGCCTCTCTCAAGGAATAACAGCAGAAAAATATATTACTTCTAAAACATAATTATACTGCTAATTGTGTTGATATTTATTAAAATATTAACATATATTCTGTAAAGTGAAATAGCAGTCAGTAAAATTTTGTTTTCACTGTGGAAAATGATAGCACACATTTCAGGGTATTGGGTAACTCTCATGAGTTGTTCCAGCAGGATATGCTCAAGATATGCTCAAAGAGACTTCTCTGTGAAACATCCTGCTCCTGTCCCCATGGTATATTGCAAGGAACATCCTACATCTGTGATCTGCCAAGTGGAACTTCTCAGAGCCACACAGCCACCTGCAAGATTTCACATGGTGAAGGACTGCACCACCAAGCACCTAGATAAAACTTGTCAGTATTGGCTCTGTTAAGTCTACATGGCTAGAGGATGAGTGGTCACATAGTTTATGCACAAGTGTCTTGGCTTATAATGAATTCATCAGTGGCAATTCTTAAGGTCTTGGAATCTGAAACCGCTTAAAATACAGCCTTGAATAACTTCCCCAAGTTTCACAACAAATCCTATTTTGTTTTCAATAGAGATGAATAATATAGACACTGAAAACAGACCATAAGGTACTTATTCTGAATTTACTGTAGAGTATAGAAATAATATAAACCATCGTTAACTTGAGCAACACAGTGACTGCCTTCTGCACATTATGTTGCAGAAATAGAAGCTTCTGCACTGAGGACTGACATACGAAAGCAGCAATAGAATCAACAAGTTATATGATTTATTTTTAAAGAGTTTATGATGACATTATATCATACTGATTACTTTCCTAGCACAGATCATGTTGTGATGCTGAACTGCTTTTCTGAGAATGAGTTGCACTCTTTTTCTCTCTGTTTAGCTCAGCATCTTAGTAATATGAGTAATAAGTGCAAAAGATTTTCTGAAGAAACTGCATTCCTATTTATACTTGGTAGAAACACTTTTATTCCTTATTTCTCACAATCTCATTCCAAGAACATCAGTGACGCTTAGCAGCAGCACTTGAGTTTACAAGAAACCATTAACTAGTAGGAGGCAACAAAATTCACATACAAGATTTACAGCTCATCCCAGAATACTGAACTGGTTCTTAATACAAAGTCAAACTAGGCATGTTCTTAGCATTGATGGTGTAATAACAAAAATCTCATCATCCCTACAACCAAGCCTGGGAAAACCATCTAAAAATAATATGCAGGCATTAGATTCTCCATACAATTAAAAACTTTGAAAAATGCTGAGACTTCTTAAAGAAAACTCTCAGTGTTAGATAGAGTTACTTAAATAACATATTGGGAAGTAGTAATTTTTAGCCTTCCTCTTGTTTACAAATAATCAGTAAATAGATGCATATTTCAGAGAGTTTGTTTCACTTAAGAAAACATTTTTTACCTCTGTTGTTCAAGAGCTGAAATACTATAAATAAGGGTATATTATGGAGTCATGCAGAAAGTATGTAGTTTTCTGCTTATTTTTTATAGCCAGTAGAGTCTAGAATTCATTATTTGTTTTGTGTAATTAGTGACAGAATATTGGTTCTGCACCTAAACATTATGTAAATATATGTGAGCACTGCAGGAAGGAGTCCTTGATACTTATATACTCTAATGGCTAGGAGCATTTCAGTGTTTCAGAGAGAGCAGAAGTGAATTACACTGCACCCTTTCTTATTTTCTTTATTTTGGTTTGCCTGGTTATTTATTTTTCCCTAAAGGAAAAAAAATATTTGTTGATACAGGATGAGTTGGAATGTAAAAACCAAATTCTCTTTCCACCCTAGAAAGAAAACTATATAAACTATCTGGTCTGAACTGTCTGTTTACAAAATGTATACTCCTTTTTCTCTTGTCACAATTACCTAGAGAAATTGCATTTATATGAACATAGCAGTAATTTCCAACATTTTGGTCACTGCTTTTTTGTCTCTCTTAGCAGAGTAATTGCCTAAATGCCAGGGTTTCCACTGGAGTGTTAGACTGCTGCTGTGCCTATATGCTGAACATTGCTTCATCTGTTTACCTAACATAACAAACTAGAGCTGTTGCTCCCTTTTAATGTCACTGTGTTGTAGGTTACTTTTCCCATTCATTTCCTCGATAGGCATAGTGGAGTGAATATTCCCATATACTGCAATGCAGCATTCAAAATTTTTTTTGCTTATATGCCATTTGCCTTCCTGTGTTTTCTCCATAAGTAGTATAAAAAGTATTTTTACAAATGCAGTGCAACTTTTGGACCTTCCTACAATTCAGTGCAGATAGTCAACAGGTGATAGACTTGGGGAAAGCCTAATTTCTTGGTGAAGGATTTTAATATCTGAGGAAAAAACCTCTAAAACTGAAATTATCTCTGAGGGAGGTAGAATTTTAGAAGACACAAGTCAGTGTACTCAAAAGAAGCTGTAAATAGAACTACAAATCAATGAAGGTAGACAAGTAAGCCTAGGCATGCTCTGTGGCTCCTCTTACTACAGTAGAATTCCATCTTTACATGACTTCATCTATCTTTACATTCAATGAGAATGGTAAGCATCTTTTCTCAGCCTGTATCAATAATGATTATCTCAAGATTAGCTGAAACAGGAAATGCTGGATGTGTTTTTCCTTCTTAAAAGGGGCTGTGATAGATCAGCATCCCATTGTTCACATAACAGAAATTCAGTCATGAGCTCTTTGGCTTTGAAACAATATTTTAGATCAGCATTCTGGAAAATTGGACAGTCTGGGCAAATTGTCAGCATGTTTCCTAGGCTTCTCACACTATCTGGAATTGAAGTCTATAGGTAGTTTCTGATAGGAGAAAACCTGGTTATGAAATGGAGTTGTATCAGACACACTCTATTACTGCCTAAGGATGTCCTGTTACCTTGAACACAGGAGGCATTCAACAGCAAGGAATAATTAACTTGCATACAGTTCCACACCTCCCCTTCCTCAGTGCTACATACAAAATAAGTGTTTACTGTAAGGCTTTCTGTTACTACTGCTATTTGTATCAGATAAATTGATGCATATAGCATTATAAACTCAAGCATTTTGTATTAACCTAATATCTTGATTTTAAAAAATATTTGGTATCTATTGTTTTTCTTGACTTAAGGAAAATTTGTGTCTGAAAGCTTTGGAAAACTAGGCTTCTAAAACTTCACAAGTGCACACACTTCTGAAAGTCATTATAGTTTTCTACCAAGTCAGTTCTTAGAAATATTATCAACAATTTCTGTGAATGGAACGATGGATATTTATGGCAAATATTCTCTCCTATAGACTGGGACTGAGTTACATATTCACTAAATGTACTATACTTCTGTGTTGGTTTAAAAGTAAACTGGCGGGAGAAATGAACCCAATTTAGAGAGACCACACATCAGAGCTACAATGTACTAAAAAGATTATAATACATACAATAGCACAAGGTGAAAAACTGGCTTTGACCCACGAGGACAAAGTACAACCCAGCCCCCTGGGACAGGAACAGCACTGTGCTGAGCAGTGCATAGCGCCCCTGGGTGCAAAGCAAAAGGAAAACCTGGTAGTTGTGATGATGGTCTTGTTGAAGGCAGAAGTTCTGTTGAAGAAATGACAGCAGTCTCCTCAGACTGTGGCAGTCACAGTCCTGTTGGAGTTCTATTCCCCCTATGCATCCTATGAGGTTGTACCCCCAGTCCCAAACCCCAAAGATTATATATCCCCAGGCACAGGTGGGAATGCCCAGTACCTCCCTCAGGGCAGAGTTTCACAATGAGTGTTTTATCTCTATGAGTCCTAGGATATTTTTGGATTCTTAGATGATGTGGGCCATTATAACTCCCTATTGTGTCAGTGCAGCTGGGCCCATTAGGAGGGAGGACCCCTCCACCTGCGTGTGGAGGTGTTAATGTCTCCCTGATCTCTTCCCTTATCTATTGTGGCCTGGGGTGTGAAGTTTCCCCTGGGCAGCTGTTACCAATGATTTATTATTAACAGCCCATGAGGAATGACACAGAGGGTATAGAATACACAGTTTTTGGTTATAGGCTCATAGTGATAAACTGGTCACAGTCTGTGTAACTATGATAATTTCTTAGACCTGTCCCTGTGTGCTTTGGTCTTCACTGTTTTTACTGATTTTTTGGGGCATTTTCTATTTGTCAACATTCACTTAGAAGTAAAAACTTCCAGAGAAATGACCATAGTGTTCTAATTGTCACAACCCACTGAAGCAAGAGGAACACTGCAGAGGATTTTCCCACTGAAGAAACTCCTTTTTGATTTAAAATTTGTGTACAGTCGGCAATTCAGAAGCATCCTTTAGTCTTTGGCATAATCAACAGTCTGAACATGGAGACCCCCTTCTATATTCATTCGTTGTTCATTTACGAACAACTGTATTGATGGAGATATCAAAATGTAAATTACTTTCTTGACTTTTGGGTAATAAGTATTTCATAATCATCATATGATACATATGCATTATATGTACTGAATATCTTTCCCAAGTGCATAAAAAATATTTAATTAATATCTGTTTTCTTCTCCATTATCATTGAAATAAAAAACAATTTTTCTAGCTACTGGGCAATAGCATTGCTGGGATTCTTTTTGATCTATATTTTTTCTGAAGAAAAACCTCTATTTTCAGTCTTAAATCTGCTAATGATAGATTTTTCCACATGTAGCATATTCCATTTCATATTCCTCGTGAATTTTCCATGATTTCTAACAACATGTGTATCTATTGTTATTATCTTAGCTATTGACTAAAAACTTTATTTTTTCTTATCCTCTAGATAATAGCTACTTTTAAAAATCAATAACACAACCTTTTCTAATAATTTCACTACTACTTTTTTTTCTAATATTCAATTTGTTTCCTTAAAATTTGGTTTAAAATTCATCTTAGACAAATTTTTAGTACCATGTTTTTACTAATTTTCACATTTTTCTGCTTAAAATTTTCTCCTCCCCTGATTTGAACATAAATATTTGGACATTTTGTGTAGTATGCATGTAGTTTATAGTAAGGCATCCATTTAATCCTATTTATAGAACAAATATAATCAAATTATAATCATGCTTCCCTATGGAAGTAATAATTAGTTAGTTACTACATTTAGTTTGGCAAGTGAAATATATGAGGTTCCTGATGTATGCCATCTGTTAAATATAATTTCTGCATTTCCAAGTTGTCCTCCCCTTCTATAAGCAGCAATATATACAGGCAGAAGCCAATGTTTTGGATCGACAAGATCTTAATCTGTGAGTCAGTAAATGATGACAATTGTTCATCTAACTAGAAGAAGTACAAGGTGGAGCATTAATCTATATGCATTCAAAGTTAATGGCATCTAACCTATCAATGATTCAGAAACTCCGGAAAAGACCATTTTGGACAAGGAATGCCTCTTCTATCTTCCCTGTACTACCTTTTGTAGTAGCATATAACCACTGATATTAATATTTCAGCCATTAAACCTCTAGGTTTCTGTAATTCTAATTAAGACAAATATATACTGACAAATGAGCAATTTTAAGTTTTCTTATTTACTATTTATTCCCAGCAGTGGCATATAAATAGTTAATAAGTATCATTCCCTTTTCTTCCCTTAGTGCCTTGGCTAATTTTGTAATCAATATCTCGCTTTGGAGCTAATTGCTTGATTCGTATTCCTCTTTGTGCACATCCAGCCTGTGAGGTTAGTGCTCTGCAGAGTGTCATCTCAGAACAATGCTTCCTTTTTTTATCATATAGAGTCAACTCGAACAATTGTCCTCTCCACTCACCAAAGATTCCACAATTTTTGAAATTCCTACACCACTTATTAATCAGTGATTCATTTCCATATTTTTTTATCATATTTTTTCTTTTGTTGTGCAATCCTGATTAAGGTTTTTACAGAAACATTGCCCATCAACCTCAGAGTAATAGCATGTGTATGAAACATGATAAAAATGTTATTCATAAATGTTTCCCTTTTTAGAAACTCGACTCATGATCTGGTTAAAGAAAATGAATTGTACTCACTGAGGAAAGAATAGGTATTCAGTGTTTGTGTTAGTTAAGCTGGGGATAAAGATAATTTTTAATTCTTTTGTCCTAAAGTTGTTTCTTGGTCCAACATTTATTCTGGTTCTGTTCATAAATATAGTGAAATTTTGGTGGGAGAAGGGTGTATCTGTGTTTTTTCCAGGGCATCATATATAGAAAAGTCATAGTTCAGAATTAGAAAAATCAAAAAAGAAAGAGCAAGGTTAAATTAAAAAATCAAAGCATTTAAAAGAATGCTTATTCTTTGCTCTACGAGTGTTGTCCTAGTCTGACTTTCACTACTTTGTGGTTGTATAATTTTCATGTATTATTTTCAAAGTTTTGTCTTCTAAGACTATGGTATTTTCAGTGGTAAAGGAACACTAACATGGCATTCAGAATAAAGCAGTTCTGTTTACAAATAAATGTGGTCTTGTTTACAAAGATTTATTTTAGATTCATTTCTGCTGAGCCTTGGAATGAATGGAAAGATGTGTAAAACTAATTGCATCTCACCAGATGCTAATGTATTTATCCTTATTTTGGTGTGGTCTTCATGAAAACAGGTGTACTGTCATTTCACAAGTGGCTTGGAGTTTTACCTCATCCAGGAGCAATGTGCCAGACTAGGTTCATGGTTTATTGATTTACTGCTTAACGTGTGACACCATCCAACATTTCTCCAGTCCAAAAGCAGACCCAGCCACAGCTGTGCCCTCTTTGACAATACAGAGTGCTAATCCTACAGAGCCTTATGTTTTGTTGAGAGTATGACTGTTATGTTGAGTGGCTTCTTTGGCCTCCTGTCAGATTACAATAGGTTATAGACCCAAAAATTGCCTTCTCTTCAAGGGTTAAACTATATAATGTAATTGTGGCTTATTCTAAAAAATACACTTGCCCTGAGGTCAGGCAGAGCACTGAGCTGCAATCATTAATAAGCCATTTTGTGTTTGCCTCTGTGATCAAAGAATTCTTGTCCAGAGTGCAGTAGCTTGTTTCCTTTGCATTTCAGCTTCAAATTTAGTTTCCAGAGAGAAGAGAGAATAAATCCTGACAATAACAATGGTGAGTCTTTAATGGCACTCATTAAAGTCAATGTTTGATTTTTCAACTGTGCTACCTGAAATTCAATTTTTAGACCAAAAATGCATTTAAAAGCTTTGGGGCCTTTTGTAACAAACACCCTTTCACAAGTTATACTGATCTGCTATGTTGGATGGAAGACTACTTTATGTTATTTGTTCCATTAGTTCCTTTAATTTCCTTTATAATAGCTGAACCTTTACAGCAGTTTAAAAAAATCTAATAGCAGCTTTGATCTTCTGATATCAGCTAGAGGGTACTCCACACTTAGATTTTAAATAATGTACTGTAGAAAGCTACCATCCAATGAAAAATCCTCAATTACTTTAAAAGCTACTCTTCACCATGCTTTTGCACTTACAGGCCTTTCTCCTTTTTTGAAATTTCAACTTCCATAATACTGAGGTGCTTTAAGCAATTATTTATGATAGCATTACCTCATACTAATTTTCTACTCAGTGCATAAACCAGAGTTGCACTGCTTTGTTAGAACAGGGAACATGATCTAGCTGATACATGTTCTTCCTCTTCTCTAGGATAATTGATGAGAAACTCTCCCCAGAGTCAGCAGTGTCTTTCTCTCTTTGCATGGGATGCAGTGTTGCTCTAACCATTGTTTGGTAAATACATTAACTAAAAAAAAAAAAAAAGAGGCAACAGCAAAAAAAAAGCATCAAAAAACCCCAACCAACCAACCAACCCAAACCAAAAAAATCCACAAAACCCTATGAAAAATCAAAGCAGAGCCCTTACAGTACATTTATTTTTGCACCTTTAGGACCAAAAATCTCATAGATAAAGCTCTGACCTTCATATGCTCTATGAGTTAATGTACCTTGCTTTATGTAACTAATACAGACTCTATTTTATATGTGTGTGTTTGACTACATATACGCATGCATAGCTTCATCTACACTTACTGTGTGCATGACTGAACACAGGCTGCCGCACACAATACACTGAATGCAAGAAAATATGCTTTTGCCCTCTAGAGGGGAACTGGTTGGGAAACACTCATGGGGTTTTTTCGAGGCAATTTCATTTTTGCAGGGGAAAAAAAGGGATTTACTTCCAAACAAATCAGAAGGAAGTCTCTCAGGCTGCAAAGCCTGTCAGTTTCACCTGATTACACATTATTAAAGGTTGGAGGTGTTGAAATGGGCACCTCCACGTGATATAAGTGTAACCACATGTTGTGCATAAAGTGCATGGAGAACTGGATTACATTCAGAATAGGAGCATCAATAATCAGCTCAGCACCTGTGAAATGCAAAGAAGAGGTCTTGATGACTAAATGAACGTTATTCCTTTGTATTTTGAGACTTGTTCTGTTATTCAGTTTCTATATCTACTTATAAACAGAGAAGTAGCTTTTGGATGAAATGTGGAATGATATTAACACCTTGGTATAGGAGGCACAGATTCAAATTCCTGTCCTGTGGGATGAGACGTGAGACTTGAGTATTGAAACAACCAAACTGCTCAATGGTTTCTCACTCTCTTGCTGAAACCTTTCTGCCTTGTATTAATAATTGAATAGGCTTGAAACTGTATTGCCCCAGCCTTGCTATTTACAATGTCAGCTAAACCAGTTCTTCATTTTTCCATCCCTCAAAATATTTAATTTCTAGCATACAGTGCTGCATTCAGTCTCCCCCATCTGAGCTGACTGCTGAAACCCCTTGAGTGTAGGATACATGCACACGTAACTTGTGCTGTCCTCAAAGTACCAACTCCCTTTACATTTTAACTATGCTACCAATGAGCTAGGGTGTTTCTTATCCTGATTCCTGAGATCAAAGTACTTCTGAACCTGCCAGTCCTGCTGATCTCTGTTAGGCAATTAAATTAAAGGCATGTCACAGCTGAGAGATGTGCTAAAAGGCGTTTGCTGACACTGCTTATCAGATCCTGAAGCCTGCTTCCAAGAAATTGGAGACAGATGATCCCAGCCAGCTCTGAAGTTGCCCTTCTCCACTCCATTGCTTAGGGGGGATTCAGGTTCAGCCTAAAGGTGAACCAGCTGAATAGTGACAGGACTGTCACTCTTTTGTTCCACTTCTGAATTACATTGTTTCTAGCTTTCCAGAAATAATGAGATTTTTTCATACTCAATATTAAAAAGCATTACAACAGTTAGGTAGTTAAATAATAGTTATAAGAAGAAAAATATTAATCCTAATTTTCTGCCAGCTATAACTATGAGGGTAAAACTTTTTAAGTCTGAAGTGCAAATCTTCAAAATGTTTTAAGAAATTATTTCTAAGGACTAGATAAATATAACTGCAGGTAAAGCAAGAGACAGAGATAACTTTCATCTTATAATCATAATTTACTGAATATATATTTATTCTTTAAGATTGTCTGTAAGACAGAACTGGTGCAGACACCGTTGTCCATCTGTTTTCTGTCCTAAACTGAAATATCCGTAAAGAAACAGCTTCATACTTTCCAATGTGAAATGGGCTGTAAAGCTAATATATCCTGAACCAGGAGGAGCAGAAATCAGATAATTTACTTTTCCTTCATGGAATATTACAAAACTCTTAAGGATCTCCAAACCCCAAACTCACAATAAATCTAATGGAACATATAACAAGTATAGAATGCATCCAAGAAGTCCTTCCCTCAGGTCATTAAAGTACTTTCTGCAAAGTGTTCCTCAAATCCTTGGACCGAAGAAAACAGAGATTTGTACTGTGAGATTTACAATGTGGTCATGTGAGATTTGCTATTCCTTTATCAAGCTCTATGGAACTGATATTGCTCAACAGACTTGTGCTTTTTTTATCTCTCCCTTCAATTTCAACAAAACAGTAAACAAAATTACCAAAAGTAGACCAAGACAATAAATTTCAATTTCTCCTCAAGAGAATCATATTGTTTTATGTTTGGTATTTCTTCCCATCTAGAGAACCAGATTGTACTTCTCTCTGCTTCCTCTGAAACACAGTGAGTAGTGGATGCCAAATACTAAAAAAAGTATGGAAAAAAATGGGTTTGCTCTTGGCACTGAAATTATTTACACCACAATAGTATCTTGGGGCCAAGTCTGAGATCAAGGTCCTGATTTTCTATGTTTCGCTTATAAAGTAGAAAATAATCCTCACTTCAGAGCGGTTTAATCTTACTGGACATGACAATGGAAGGTAGCGGACAAGATATATGACTTGTGGGTGCTAGCTCTTGCAGGTCAACATTTAGGGATTTCTTTATAAAAGGGCATGAGTAGTTTAGTATTGGTAGTATATGAAGGTTAGCAGCTGAAAGAAAAAATCTAAAGGACAGAAATCAAGTCCAGACTAGAGGTGGAAAATGTTTTCAAATACACAGATGGTTTATTTTTTTTTCTAAATGCAACCTTATATGAAAAAGCGAGATAATGCATTTGTTGGAACTGCTGCCCATTCAAAAATCATTGGGCAAAATATTAAGTTCAGTGTCTCTTACCCCTTCTTGTCTTTCAGTTCTGCACACTTATTCCTGTTTGAGTTCATCTGGGATGATAATCACACATGACCACATTTATTTCTTGTGAAACATCTTTAGGGACCATTTGTATCTGTTGCAAGATATAGGATGTTTTTTGATGATGTGATGACAGCTCCTGAAAACACAAATGTTACTAGGTTTAATATATATGTCTCTTTATATAGCTGCAAATCCCCATCCTGATGTTAAAAGTGAAAGAATTTTTGGCTTGGTTTTATTTTGAAGAAAATACTGAGATAATCATGGTGATTTCATTGTTACTTTTCCATTATTGAATAGTTCAAAGCTCCTAAGGATATCAGATGATAGTATCCTCTTTTTAAAAGGTGCTTTATTATTTTGTTATTGGGAACACAAAGCTGGGAGTAGATGAGCCATTTTAAAATATACTACAGTGATTACTGCTTAAATATAACAAATCATTGTCTAATGACAGCATTCCAATATGAAGCATCTCCTGCAAAAGCAGATTTGAGATTTGATATGCACAATCACCAATTTAGTAATGATTTTCCTACCACAGGAAGTGAGAATAATATCTCACTATATAGAGGTAGTAGCTTTACGCTAAATAAATACTTCATAGATTTTTCAGGCAACTTAAACATATCTACACATGAGGAAAGGATGATTTTATTCTATATTGATAAAATATTGCAATTGGTCTGCTCTGTGATTTCTAATCATATGATGCTCCTCTTTTAGTTCACACTTAAAGGAGTTGGTTTGAAAATTTTCTCCATGAACTGTAAACCAGAAGTGTTCTTCTATTTCATAGTAGGTTCTGATCTTCCCCATGCTCTCCATTTTCCCCTCAGTTTCTTCCTCATCCCTTTCAATTCCCTGCCACTTGGGTGAACTGCCTTCTTAAGGGAACCCAAAATAGTTACATTTAAGACAATCATAGATATTCTTTGTTCTGATGTTATTTGAAACTGTGCCTTCTAAAAAAATTATTCTTGTTGTCATGACCTATCAGTATGGAGATGTTTGTCGTACATGCTCGTCAAGCTGAACAAAGACATTAGAGTTGTTCAGACAGGGAACTCTTATGTTTTTATTGTATAGTCACCATAAATCCAGCAACCAGCCCACTGTTTAGACCCAAAACGTGTTGGATAACAAGCTCTTAAATTCTTAGAATACACTTCCACAAGAATAGTAGCTAACAAGCCCTTAATTTTGTACAGTACACTTCAGTAAATTCTCAGCTCCCACAAGGTCCTCAGAGGTGCTGGCTCACAAGCTACAACACACCTCAATAAGCCCCTTCCCATCACAACAAAGTTCAGAGTGGAATATAGGGTAGAATATGATAGTCATGCTTTGCCCAGGTAAAGAAAGGGAAGAAAACAAAGAGTATCAGACAGAACACTAGAACCTATGTTGGTCCACCACATGGATGGTCTGGAGCTGGGGTTATGAGAGCAAGCAAAAAAGAAAGAGAGGAAAAAGAGAGTGAGAGGGCCCAATCTGTTTCCTTTTATAGTTAACCTGGTGCATGCCTCCTGTGTAAACTAGACTTTTTGTGACGTTTAATTCATGAACACATAGCCAGCCCTTTGAGCCCTCCTCCAGGAAGTGAGTTGAGGGGGGCAACAACCAAGCACAAGTCTCTGGGTGGAGCAGGAAGTTGGCTTAGAACAGTGCTGCCCCACCTCCCCAGGACCCTCTCTTCCAATTACATATTTTCTGTTGTAACTGTCGAAATGTTTGAGACAAAACATGCTTAGTTCTGGTCCTTCACACTTGATCTATACATTTACAAGGCAGAGTTCCTTAGGAAACAAGAAATGCATCATTTGACGGCTCGTGTTTCATCTATTTACCTTTTATTACCTGAGTTTCCTTCAAGTATCAGTATTATTAATTTTCACGCCTTGGCAACTGATGTAGCAGCTTGACAATAATTAATGTTAATTTTGGGGTTTTGTGTCATACCCCTTGACTGACATGGTATTTCAGCAGTGCTTACTAGTGCTCTATGAAGAATTCCACTGAGCTAATTATGTTCAGTTTTTATGCATTATGTGCATCATCTCTTGGTTTTAGCTGCACAATCCATTATAGTTCTTACCCCATTTCCAGAAATTAGGCACAGCCTGAATTACCTAGTTTGTCACAGGGCTCTGATTCACATTAGCCCAGAAAGCAGCTATGGTACTCAACTTTTCACAAAATGTTCAAGTTTAAGAGGAGTTATTGTGTTGCTAGACATTATGTACTCCAGTTTCAGCCTGATTTATTAGCATGAAAGGGTTGAGTTGTTGGGTTTTTTTGCTGACACTAGCACCTACTTCATTCTATGCTATATGGTTCAAGACTTCTGGCAAAGTATGAGATCAGCCTCCACTCACCAGTTCATGTGCTGGCTGTGAGAGCTTCTACTGCCTGCAGGTTTTTCTGTCCACTGATTTTGGAGGAATTCTGCCTAAGAAGATTCACTACTCCTTTCTGCAGCAGACCTGCACACACAACTCTCTGCTGGGAATATTTTGAGTTCTCTAATACCTCTCCAGGTATGAAACTAACCAGTCTCTTCAGAGTCATCTAGTAATAATTACCATAATTACTTTGGCAACAGTTTCATGCTCTTTTAAAATTGTTTTATTCAATTTCTCTCTCAATTGGGAAGCACTTCAATGTAGACTTAGGCAGACTTGCAAACTCCCGGAGTTCTTGTTTGCTTTTCAAAACCTGTGATAAACCCCCCCCCTCCCCAAAAAACCAAAACCAAAACCAAAAAAAAAAAAAAAAAGTAAAAATAAATCCAAAGTTTAATTTGGAGTAGGACTCTTCAAATTTCTGTAATACAATTTCATAATTAACTTCCTCAGCCCCAAATTAACTGAAAACTGTTGAAATATCAAAGCTTCAAAGCCACCTATTGTTCGAAATAGCTCCCTGCTCTCCTTTTCAATAGCACCTATTGCTAAATCGCCTTCCTTTTATTACTTTTTCAGCAGTTGTGAGGTTTTTAACAGCTTCATTCTTCAAGGTCTTTCCTAATTTGCTGCAGTTCTGGCTCAATTATCACTAAGAACCAATAGGTTTGCTTCCCAGAATGCATAAATTTTGGCTGGCAGATCTGCAGTCTGGGTCTTTGCCCAGCAACCAAATCCCTCTGACTCTGGAGTCAGATATGGTTTACAAGAATACCTCTAGACAAAAATCATTGTACTGGTAGGCAGTAGATCTGCAAAGGATGGATTCCTAAAACCAAATGTTATCTTTGCTACTGAAAGGACATTTAAATAAATGCTAATTCTGAGTGTCTCCAGGCATCCTTTTGATTTTTGAACTGAAGATCAAGAACTAATCATTCATAATGAAAAACCACTGTGTATTTTGATTACTCAGAAAATATTGTCAGATGGCAAATTCTCTCCAATAATTATATATAATATACATAAAAGAAATTGATGAGTAATCATGATATAGAAACCAAGTGGAGAGGGGAGACATATCAAGGGAAAAACAGGGAACACGGAAAAATCAGAAACAGGAATTTCAGGGTATTAGTGCCTGTCTATTTTCTGGGAGGTTCTATGAGTTTAAATTACAGATCTAGCCTTTTCTAAGGCTTGATCTGGATTACAATTCCAATGTAAAATATATTTCACCATTTCTGACTTTTTATTGAAAGCCCAATTTCAGACTCATTTACACTGAAAAGTAATAAATTGAAGCAGTCACAATATAAACAAACACAGAGGAAAAAAGCTCCAAACAAACTAGATAAAAAAAAAATTAAGTGCTTTGAATTCCAAAGGGAGGAAATAAAAATGATTTCTATTAAAGGTTAAATATACCCTAACCTATAATGTTACAAGCTTTATAGGAATGATGTCTCTATATCCTTGTGCAATGCATCGTCAATCCACAGGCAAATACCACTGACATTGTACATTTTTTATCTCTACAGAAAAATATTTGGATACCACTTACCTCTGAGGCAGTTCGTCTGGAAACCATAAATATATTTCTTTCTTGGAAAAAAAAGGAAAGCACATCAAAATGAATGATGTAGCCTACAAACTGAATTTTCAGCTGTTTTATGTAAACTGGGAGAAAGCGTAAAATTTCACTCTACCCAGAATTCTGATGATAGCAATCTGGAAATGTTACATTGCAATATTACTTACCTATTTGTAAGTAATTACCTAGTTCTTACTTTCCTGTAAAAATGATTGCAAACGATGTTTCTTCCTAATGTGAGGAAAGACCATGATACTACAAGCTTAAAGTAACCCCATGCAAATCCGTGGAGCTAATTCCAGCTGGACCATTGAAATACAGCAGTTTAAAAATAACATTACAGAAGAAGGAGTTCATATTTACTTTCAAATTTGCAGTACTCAGTTTTTATCCTTCACTCAAGGTATTTTATTCCTCCTCCTGATGAACCAGGGTGCCAGTGCTGGCTAGAAATTAAGCTGATAAAGAGTTATCACTAACTTGCATACTACCTCTCTTTATGAATATTATGACTTCAGTAAGGAAAACATCTATAATCAAGAGAGCTACCTACTAGATGTTGAAGAATACTACATGTGGAAATCAGTGGTACAAAATGACTGGAAGTATTTTTAAAGCTGAGTGTAACCAGATAAGCAATACTAACTGCAATCAATTACAAACTGTGTCCAGGAAGAGAGCAACGTCAGTGTATAACTGTAAGATCTCTTCAATCTTCTTTGTAACCAATAAGTCTTATAGATTCAAAGAACAGTTTTATCACTAAACATACTGTAAAATTATTATTTAATTTTTAAAAGATGTGGCCTAATTTCTTAAATTCTGTAACGTGCATTATTCTTCCATGGTATTAACAGAGTATTGTGGAAATGCTCTCCTTGTGGAGATAGTCTGGTTGAAAGGGTGGACCTAGAAAGTGGTCTTATATGGCTAGTTTGTAATACTTCCATCATTGTATTATTGTGTGATTATGATGACTGTCAGTTCATTAGATTTTAAATCCACTTATAAATACTTGATATTATATTCTTAAAGAAACTTTAAGCCTTGTCTAGTCTAGTGATGTGTTTATTGTTTGAATTAAATCTTAATATGTCCCTTGCTCTAATGTTTTATATGACAATAGAATTTTACAAGAGCTTAATAAGAATAGACTATGCCTGCTCTATTTTCATGAAAAGCTTTTCTTTGTGCACTTTCCACTCTTATTCCAGTCCCTCTCACTGGTTCTGAGATTTAGTAGTTCATGTATACTCTTAGACACATTCCTCTAAGATACTATGCTGCTGTGACTATTTCATTATTCTATTTCTTGACTTCATGCCTGTGTTATCAATTCTGCTATTGGGTATTCAGTTTGTTAATGAGTGAAAAGTGAAATGAACATTCTGTCAAACTACAGAATATAGAAAAGGTCAAGGTATCACAGTACATTATTTTAATTCATGAAATATTGTACATAAGACTGTATATTTTCCGTTTCCTGATACTCTGTTTCATAGCAAAATTATTACAAGACATATTACGGCATAAAATCCACACTAAGAACAAAGCCTGCAATTAAAATGCTAAATGGCACAACTTGAGTCCTTTATTTTGACAATAACTGGAGTAGGAGTAAGGATTTTATCTTGTATCACATGAAATCATAATTTTATAATTATCATTTGCCACAGGAAACCAAATACATTTTAAATCTACAGCAAGATACAGGTGCCAAAGTACTGCTTCACCTCTCTACCTGAGAGGTAACTCAGTAAACATCAAAATCTCACTTAGTTTCATCTGATTCTAGAAACATGAGGTTCAAAATAGCTAAGTTTTTCATCAAGGAAAAGACAGAGATAAAGAATACAGCCAGGATTTTGTAGGGTCACAATTTCTAAAATCACCTATGGCAGTCAAAATCAGGATGCCCATCCTTGCCGAGCAACTATGCAAATACTCCCTGCAAAAACTGCTTTAAAACTGCAGCTGTCTTCCTGTAGCAGAAGGTAAAATTCCATCTCCATTCTCATAGACAACAGTCACAGGACAGGGGAATTCTGGTCATCTGCTCTGGTTTGGTCTGATAAATCGTCTACTTTATGTTGTGCAAAACGGAAAAGCCTTGAAAAAAGTTTTAGAAATACCTGCCCTACTATCTCAACTGCAGATGATGGGGCACTTTCAGAAGGTGCCAGATACAATCTTTCATGCAGAAGAGGAATTAATTCCATCTCTTATCTTTCAACAACTATTTTAACCACTATAGTTTCAGATAAAAATGGAAGGAAAGGCTAGATTTTAAATGAAACAATGTTCTATTTTTTTTTTAGTCTTCATTCTACCTTACCTGGTGTTGTGGTTTTAAGTAGCCAGAGTTTTTTATTAGCTGGGGGGGGCTAGGAGAGAGGCTTCTTTAAGAAGCTGCTAGAGTTTTTCTCTGCTCTAAGCTAGCCAAGGTCAGGCAACAATGCCTCTGTGATAACATATTTAAGAAGGAGTAGAGAAAAAAAAAGTCTGCGCAGAACATCATGGCCGCTTAAGAGACAGGAGGGTGAGCAATTTGATTAACACCAAGGTCAGAGAAAGGAGAAAGAGAAGATGCCTTAAACACTGGAATAGGGCCCCAGCAATCTGTGAGGAATCATAGGGGCGAAGATTCTTCAGCCTGTGAACCCGTGGAAAGACTGGGAGATTTTTCCACGCTGGAACAGAGACATGCCGGAAAAGAGAGGCTGTGATCCTGTGTTTGGAGCAGAGGGGCCTGGTGNCTTCTCTGAGAAATTTTAGATCTATGTGTGGGCTCTCGGCATTTAGCCAGAGTCAAACCATGACACCTGGGTATTTTCTTTTTGTCAGAAAATGCTTAGATATGTAATTCAAGAGACTACACATCAATGAAAGTAAGAATATCAATCCAGAGTTTGAGATACATTTTCCAATTTCTTAAAGGATAACATATTACCTATATTTTACTTGTAATTGCAAATCTTGTGAGGCATTTTGTGATGCCCTAACTTTACCTTTAATTTATCTTAGTATACCTTTAAAATCATATCTAAGTGTGGAACTTCTTATTCACATTTTTTTCCATAATTTTGCTCTGTGTGTTAATCCTGCATGTCTACCTACTCATTCCTCCCATTATCCAGAACTGTTATTATTTTTATTCATACAAAAATGTAGACTCTCATGATGGTCATATGAATTTGCATATTTCTGAAGTCTGTAATTTCTCTTCTATTCTGCTTCACTAAACGGAGTTCCTGATATTGTGGTGAATTGAGTTATTGTACTGTGTCTCTTTCAGTTCTTTCTTGCTATTAATTATACTCTATTCATGAATATGACTAATTGCAAAGTTTTCAATTTGGTTAATCTTTTCTTCAGTATTCTGGAAATCACTTTAGTCTTAATCAATGAAAATTAGGGCCTCATAGCAGATAAAATGTGAGAAGTTAAATGACAGGTTGGATCAGGCCCAAATATGCATTTGACCAGTGCTCACAATACTCCAAATTATGAATCAAGCTGCTTTTAGCCAGTTAAAGACTTGTTTTACATTGTCATGTTTTACATTCACTGTCTCAAGTAAAATAGAGTTGCTAAATTAGTATGTCTAAAATTCCATTTTACAGGGAAACAACAATTGCTTTGGGGCTTTTAGCAGTTTTTCACCTATTTCAGTAGGTTTTTTTGTAAGTTATTTGGGAAAGTACGTGTGTTTGGGTATATTTCAGATGACTCTGAGTAAAATTTCAGTGCACATTCTTGATATTATTTAATAATAATTTAATAATTATTTAGGTTATGCATTGAGAATGAAAGAAAATTGTGTACTTCAACATATTATAAAGGATTCATAGTTTTGTCTGACACATATGCCACTTGAACAATGACTGCACCTGAAAAACAGCCCAATCCACTATTACAGACTTGGAAATCTGAAGAACATAATTCAGATGTATTTTGGAATTTGTAAAAGCACATATATTTCCATTGACATTTTGGCTGAAATTTTTTCAGTGAGGGATTTAATAATATTGAACTACAAAGGAGAAAATGGTTATGAAGATCTTTACACAGAAAACAGATATAAATAAAAGACCATTATTTCAATAGCAGAAGGCATTTGAATGAGGATTTTCAACATTTTTAGCAACCTTTCATTTCTGCCTTTTCTGACTTCATGGTATTCTTCCAATCTGTCTTCATGGTGTTTGGCTGATTTTTACATCATCCATCTTTTTTCCTTTTTTTTTTTTTTCAGAGGGAAATAATTATGAATCCTAATGTAGTCACCTGAACAATTTGTAATGGAAGTTTGACATGTATGCATAAATCTATGTATCATCCAAATATATTAACCAAAGAGCTGAAGAGATGTAGAGGACATGATCTCAAATAAAACAGGGACATTTTATAGCTGAAAACGTGGCTCCTCTTATCTTTGCTGCTGTGGAAGAAAAGGTTGATGATTCTCTAGGGGCTCTGTGGTAGCTCAAGACATGTCAATGACTCATCTGTAAATATCTATTTCCCTGAAGCTAGCAAGGAAAACTCCACAGAATGTGCTTGATAATATAAATCTCATCATGAAGCAATATACATCTTGTAATTGCCACTTCAGGGGTGAAGGCTAGATTTCCTGGCAGGTGTGAATTGGCATATCTCTGCTGAAATCACAAAAGTACTGTGTTACATCAGAGCCTGGACCTATTTCCTAAGCTATTTTTGTCATGCCCCTAAAATCAATTCCTTGAAGGCTAAAGTGGTGAAGAAAAGAAATAACTCTCTACTCTTGGGAAATTGGCTACTACATAGGATCTTGCCCTAAGATGTTTGGGTTTTATGCTGTTATAAATGATAAAATATAATAAATCTATGTAATACGAAAAAGGTAGAGAATAAAAAGAAAAATACAAAATAACACATGACTTAAAATTACAGGTTGGTGAATTTTCCTCTTCAGTTTGGACTATTTCAAATAATCTGGAAGTGACTATGTTAGGATAAAATAAAATCTATGAAGCCCATGTTTACTCCTCACTTTTTCTACCTTTCACAGTAGAGTCAGAATTAGACTTGTAGAATTTCACACCAAGGAATACTTAAATGCTAAAGATTATTGAATGACCAGACTTTTCTGAATGATCAGTTACTTTTGTTGTGTTATGCTATGGATGTGTGTTTATAGATTGCTTTTTAATATTTAATAGCATAAATGACATCATATTTTCTCTCATGTCTGAAAAACTCACAGCAACCCATTTAAATTTCCATGTTTCCTGCCAGACTACTTATACCATTTCTCATCTAGATATCCTTTCTCTTCATTGTCAGTGATATGAACCAGAATGATACTTTACTACACTTTACATGCTCTAGAAGCAGTCAGTTCATCCAGTTAGAATTACAGTACTGCAGAGTAAGACTTTAGCATCACAGTCCTTTACAAGAGACATAATCACAGATTTTCACAGGTTTGTGGGATTTATTTTGGAAATGGTCTGTTTTCAAGCAGTGAAAAAAGAAATTTATTGGTAGAACTGTGTACATTAAGAACAGATTACTTTGTGAGTCATAGCCAAGGTCTGGAAATCTGTGGGCATAAAATATGTCAGAGATTTTCAGTTTCATGCTGGAGCCTCATACTGGAGTAGATAGGTATTTCCTTAAGGAACTGCAGCCTATGGAGAGCCCATAGGAAGGATCTACAGAGGGAAACTGTGGTCCCTCTGTCTCCTCTGCAGCATTTGGGGCAGCAGGGAAGAGTCAGGAGTAAAAGTGTGAAATTGAGCATGAGGAAGTGGAGAGGAAAGGTGTTTTAATGGGTGTCTTCATTTTTCAGTACCCAAATCTATTTTAATTGGCGATAAATAAAATTATTTTCCTCCCAAACTAGTCTATTTTCCTGCTGCACTAATTTATAAGCAATTTCCCTGTCTTTAGCTCAACTGATGCTTTTTCTCATCCTATTCACCCTCACCTCCCAGCCCAATCCCATGAAGGAGTGGAGGAGTATGAGCAGCTGGATGGACATTTGGAACTTACCAAGGCAAACCCACCACAGGTTTTTAGAAAGAGGCTAATTTTGTGTATAACATACTTTATCTGTGATGAACTACCCTATATTCACCTGTGTTAACTTCTATGCTCCTAAACAAATTTTGCTTTCAGTACCTCTTGCAGGGATTTTTGGAGTATGCCTGCCAGGCATCGCCATAGGCATAACTGAAGTTCGTGTTTCCTCACGGGTATCTCTGAGTTGCATTGACTTATTTTTCCTAAAATCCTTTGAGATCTACATATGAAAAACAGTGTATCTGCACTGAGTTAATTTTTTTTTTGCTGTATGAGCATAGATCATAATAGAAGATGTCAGAAACTGACATGATGTTTGGGAATTTAATGGGGTATATTTTCTTCTTGATAGGCACACATATTTCCCATTAATGCTAATGGGAATTATATGTGTGCAGCAAGAGAACACACCACTTTGCATGTAAATTTCACATTTTATTTTAAACGGAATATGTAACCCTATTATCACCAGTGCTGGGACAAAAAATTATCCCAGTATAGTTGGTTCTAATCAAACATTAAAATGATCTAGCTGAGCCTAATTTTATTTTACCTTCCCAACATTTTTGTAATGAAAGTACTTTGATCCAAAGCATTTTCTGTGTCATGTGTATGAATAAATAGTCCATCTCTTGAAGTTAAGTTGTTTTTAAACTCAGGCTAATAAACCTACTTATTTCCATTTTCATCAGACTTACAAGTACAGTTAAAAAGCTTACAAAATTTATATTTGGAACATTCTTCAGGAAGAGAGACTAGTAAAAGATCACATCCTTGACTTTTGAAGGTATCTTCTAAAGCTGATAGAAAATGCCAGCTTTTATGAATCCTGTATTTGATCTAGAAAGTGTGTGAGTTTTTTGCCATACAGTGATTTTCAAGAAAAAGATACACAACC
>WEIV01000951.1:36656-47391 GCA_013390005.1 Calyptomena viridis | reverse complement strand
AAGTAGAAGATTGTACGTTAATATGGAAACTGTTTGTGGGTACATACATTTTGAAACCAATAAAAACTGTTGATAAATATTCCCATATAACAAAGTTGATCTTGTAGATTTTTTTCCTTGCTTTTCATGTGTATTGAATACATAGTTTGCTTGATCCGGAGATGGTCTCTTTTCTACAACAAGATACACATTTACATTTATAACTGTACTTTTTTGGAATGTTCTACTTAAATTTTTCTGAACAGAAGTTTTGGTATCTGGGCTGACAGCAAGTATGACATTGACAGCAAGGAAAGCCATGGGTGGTGGCTGTAATGGTCATGGTTTGTTTTTGAGTAATAACCTGAGACTAAATGTGAGGACTTTCTTCTCTCCCTTGTAGTGAGACTGAGAGTGGGTATGGGGAAAAAAGCAAAAGCTAATCATGCCAAGTTAAGCTTACAATTGTGCAGCAGCTTGACTGCGAGGTAAATGATTTACTCTTTTCTTAGCTGAATAATGTGGAGAAAAACCTGTCAGTGCCCCAGTGCAGCCAGGCAGCATTGCTGTTTCTGAAGCTGTGAAACACTTGCAACTAATGTGCCCAAAATCCATTCAGCTACAGTCCTAGAATCTGCAATGAAGTTCGTATTTCTGGAGTAGACATAGAATCTATTTGGAGCTGTATTTGAGGTGCTCTTTGTTACCATATGAAAGGGGATTTGCATTGCACCTTTTGGGATGGAGCCTGTTGTTTATGCATTTTAGGTTACTTTTTTCAGCAGATTTTGGTGCTTACAAAAGCCTTGTAAAATAAAGGTGGGAATCACATAGAAAGGCTAGGTTTGTCCTTGTCTCTTTGAAATCTATCTGATGTTACTACTTGTGCTGTTTGGGGAATGCAGCATTTCTGTGACTTAGGTCAGTCTAGCAATGTTTTTGAGAACTGTAACTTGTCAAAAGCTCTTAGACTAAATAGATATGTAGTGTTAATAAAGTGCTGGAACAAAGCTTTCTACAGAAGAGCAGGAGCTTGAACACTGTGCAGATTATTCTTCTAAACCTGTTCTTCTTGGCAATTCAACACAGTGAAAATAGTCTGGTACCATGTGAATGGGCACCCGGCCACCTCAATGAATAAGCATGAATGGAACCAGCCAAGCGATTCTGATGGGCATCATTGTACGTTCTGAGGGTAGAATTTAAATTTGGGATCACAAATAGGTCTCCCAAAATTTTTGTTCAAAAAGGAACAAGGANATGGGGAGAGGAAAATGTAAAAGGAGGAAGATCCTGTGGGTCAAATACATTCACTGCTGTGCCTCCTAATGGTGATATTAAGATTTCCAGTAATACTGTTTTCATAGTATGTATGTAAAAAGCATAAGTAAGATCTGTCAAGCCACAAGTATTCAGAATGCCATTTTGAGTATTTTTCAATCCCTTTCTAATTTTCTAAGGGAAGCTATTAAATTATTAATCTAAACACCTTAGATCAAATAAAACCCTTGCATCCCTCAGCTCCAGTTATTGCTGAAGTATCCCTGCAGGAAAGCTGCAATAGTTCACTTGTTTAGGGTAGCATGAAGTCTGGATTGCAAAGTGTGTAGCTGGCTGGGAAGAGAGAGTCGTGCTGAATTAAATGTGAGCCAGTGCTATAGCAAGTGCAGCTATTTCATCTTCATGCTGCCAACTTTAAAATGAAGCCTTTATTTCACTTTGAAAGAGTTTATTCCATTTCTTATATAGTAACTTCTATAAAACAATTATTCTGAAATGCTATAAAAGAAAACAAGCAGTTTAAAAATATATTTTTCTTAATTTGAATATAATGTGACTAGTGATAAAAATCTGGAAGTTACTGTGTTAAAAAAAAATTAAATTATTTGGTGCTTTATGACCATTGTACTACATGGTGTGAAACAGACAATAAAGTGATGAATGATTGATGAAAGCATTAAAGGAATAACTTCCAGCTAACATAAAGAGTACAAGTAAAAAATTGTACTTAAAAATCCACTATTGAAATAACACAAAGAATTAGAGCCGCTGACATGTTGTGGAAATTTGTGCTTTAGAGACCTAAACCAAAATGGCATTATGCCACATTAAAACAGATGAAGTTGTGGCAACAGGTATTAGAAAAATAAATACTGACCATCTTAAGCATTCAAAGCAGCCTCTTCNTGTGTCAGGACTAAATGGAAAGGCTCAGAGCCTGCAGGGTTAGACAAAGCTGTGTTCCAGCATTGTGCCTGCGCAGCCATCACTTTTAACTATAACTGCCTCAATATAGTGGTTCAGAGAAGTACTGTGCTCATCCTGCATTCTGCCATTTCTTGACTCTCCCATCACAAAAAGGAGATGATAGCTTGGTGTTCTCAGGCCCCCTCAATGCTCAAGTGTAAATAAGGAAAGCTTTGTGGAGCAGCAATTGGGGTATGAATGATCCACTGCTGTCTCACTTGTGGGAAATGACTGCTGTNAATACTGACCATCTTAAGCATTCAAAGCAGCCTCTTCAAACACTGTATTCAGCAGAGGAGTTGGGTGATGCAGACTGTCCAGGACTGAAAGACGAGTTAAGACACTTACATGAAGATAGTATCTGAAATCAGCAGTTTAAACTTGGCCTACCTACCCCAAGCTTTGAATTACTCTAAAAGTTTGGTGACTCAGGCCTTTAAAATGGAAGTTAATTGCAAGTCAACATATCGAAAGAATTATTTATTCCTGTCGAAGTGAAACATAAAAGGGTAACAAATTATCTCAAATTTCATTTTTCTTAATGTGCTTGCTGCAGAAAGAATCAAATGAAAAAATTCATGTCAAAGTAATTCCTGCTATTGGTCCCACAACAGGACTAACTTGACTAGGATGAGGACGATTTTACCATAGCAGAGATTACATTACATATGGTGTGATCCCAATATGCATTATTTCACAGCCTCAGAGAAATTCATGTGCAAACTCCATCCTTTTTTTCCTCTGACCAAAATGTATCTTCCCTAATATGATGTTTTCATGTAGATGACACAGGTGTTGAAGATACATGTTATGAGACAGTAGCTTTTACAAGAGATTGTAAGTTGGTATTACTCAATAACCGAAGATTCTGGTATTAATGAAAGGACAGATGAAAATTTACATTTTTTTTTAAACAGTTACCTAAGTCTGCAGTGAAGCTGCATGTTGAGATTTCCTGTTTTACTTCGGATCACACTCTGGGAGTGGGCATAGATTCTGAGCTCTGTATGTAGCTATTCCTGGGAGCAACTATCCCTTTTAAGTGGCAGTTCCTGACAGCAACAAGGGCAGATTACTTTCTTTCCAATTGTTCAGATCTGTTCCTAGTCAACACTTTTAAGAGCAGATTGAAAATGTTAAAAGAACTGCTCAACCATGCAAAACACTCAGCTCCACGTGCGATGCCACGTTCATACAAAAACGCTCAGAAGCTGTTGCTTGCAATAATAGCACAGATCACAGCAATGGACAATTTTTTGCTGTGAAAACATTTATACTTCAGCTGTCAAGCAGTACATGAATTGCTTTAAACTTCCATCCCACAAAATCAATGTATTTCTCGTGATGGGGAGTGGGAAAGAGCTAAGCTGTAAGGGATGCAGCAGCTTTGTCTGACACCCAGGCTTAGGAGTACTGCTCAAAGAATAAACTCTGGTGTGGGAGATGCAGAGCCTTGTTTTGCCCTGCAGCACTGGTATGTCTCTTGACTGCTTTCTGTGTCTTGCAGCAGTGCTTTCTTTAGAAACAACTGCTCTGAAGTGCCAAGTTTAACAAAGGAAACTAACAATCATGACTGAAAGTACTGTCTTGAGAGCCTACTAAAAGAAAATTTATTCTGAACCTTGAAGTAATGGCACTCTGTTAATTTTCAAGTGCGTAAGATGTTTATACACATGAATTAAAAACAGGTAATAACTTATTTTTCTTTTTTTCCTACCAGATGCTTTTCTGGTAATTTGCTTATGTAGAATTTGACACTTCTTGGGTCACTTGGAAACATGTACTGAAGCCCTAGTGACAGGAAATGAAAACAAAGCCATCACTACTTTATAACCCACACTACACTACATGCAAAACTGCCTGAACCATGGTTTCCACAGTGATGTGGAACAGCTAATCCTGTGCAAGTGTTTTTTGTCAGCAGGAGGAGAGAATTATCCTGTTAATGCTGATAGAATGAATTTGGTCAGGAACAGTGTCTGATACTGGAAGAAGCAGTGTCTGTCTGCCACATAGGTGTTATATGATCTTGCATTACTGGCTTAATGACTTCATGTTACTTTTATTCAAGTAAAAAACAATCACCATGCATCTGAACAGAGTTAAGAGGTTAGATCAACAGAAAGCCACCTTTGTCTTAGGGTCTCCATCTGCAATATTCAAATGTCCAAATTTTCATGAGATTATGAGCATCAGAAGTAAACTACTGTTAATTTCATCTACCATCCTTACAAAAATGAAATGATGTGGCTCAAAACAGAGCACAGAATTTTTACTGTTCTTTAAATTCTTTCTGGTATTAAGTGATGTAATACACATGTAATTTAAAATAAGCATTCAAGGTAAATGGATGGGTATACTTCAACCTCAGTGCTTCAACTTTCAGTCTGTACAAGACAAATGTTGTTTATCTGCAGAAATGAAGTAACTGTTAGCTTAGGAAAAACTGCATTGTAAGAGGCAAGAAAAACCACACAATAATTTCTTTCTGCAAATAGCTCAAAAAGAACGTGTGGGGAAAATCTGACTAAATGTTCATGCACAATCATTTTTATCTCTGCATATTCGCAGTTGTGAGGGCTTAACTCCTGAACTGACTTAGCAGTCTTATTTAAAATAATTTCTACACCTATTTAAATACATAGCACTCCTGTTAGTTATCTCTATCAGCAATCACGTTAATTTAGAAAAACAGCTCACCATAAAGTGCTTGTGCTAAGGTAAGGGAGGCAGCAGGATGTTATCAATGGACAGAGAAAACTGCACCTTTCAACTACATGTTAAAGACTGGACCCTTAATCCTCTTTCAAAATTATGGGCCAATACTGACTAATGCATTAGCATCTACAGAGATGCCATTAAATCAGTCCTAGATAGGAAGGAGGTTACCTGAATTTCCATCATTTTAGATGCACACAAAATTATTTAAGTAATCTGGACAATTTCACAGAATAAAGCCTTTCTCTGAAGGAATTTAACAGGCACAGTTTAAAATATGTTAGCATTTCTCAAAATATGAAGAATGCCTTGTCTATTGTACAAGAAACGAGCATGAAATATAAACAACACCAGTCATTACTATGTTGTATTAAGGACTGTGTAATGTTGCTCACTCCATTCAGAAACAAAAGTGTCTTGAACTAAGCCACTAAAAGCATGAGAATCACTTAACTTCAGTCATTTACATCTAAGCTTATTAAAATCTGCCTTTACAGTTACCATTGAAAAACATGCATATACAAACTATGACCCATTTCATCCTAACACAGACATGTTCTCACCCTTGGTTACTTCATGCCAACTTTCCCGTGCATGTGAGATGCCAGTAAACTGTTTTAGAATTACATGTGCTGACTATACAAATACAAAGCCTCCTTGAAGAAAAGTTATGAAATAAATCTGATATTTTAAACTAGGTCTCCACAAACACCTGATAAAGCTTAATCCACAAAACTTAACTGCACATTCCTTGTTTAATCACAACCACATCAAAGTGGTTTCACCCATTAGAAATAGTTTATTTTCTACATTGTTTGCAAAATTTATTTTTAGCATGCATTGTAATGAATGACAGAGGCACATTCCAGCAGAGTACTACAGCTGTTTAAAGAATGAAAAACAACCAGTCAGTTTTCCCTCCACAACATGAGGTCTCATAACAAGATTAGTTTTACAACAAAGTGCTTATTCTTCAAAGTAATGCAGCAACACTTGAGCCTATTTAACAGTTATTGTAGGCAGCCTCCATCAAACAGGTTAGTATTATTTTCATAAGACAGCCATCCAGAAACTTTTGAAGACAATGTCAATATTTTAATAGCTGTTTCCAAAAGCTTGCAAGCCCTCTTGTTTTGGCAGGCACAGAATTGTTTAAAAATTGGTCTCTGATCTGCACTGTTATTGGATAGGGAAAGGGTTAGCCTGGTCAGTCTGAAAAGGGAGCAAAATGAGTAGAGTGCTTTAGGGTTTTTGTTGGTTTATTTTTTTAAATTTTGTAAGTGGGTAGGTAAATGTATTTCAAGACATTTGTAGGCTTTCTATTAAAACCACTTCTTCAGGTGACACGTTTCCTTTACAGAAAAGAGTCCTTTACAGAAAAAAGGGAAATAGTGTTCCTTGAAACACATAAACAAGTTGTTATAAGCCTATTAAGATGGTAATCAACAAATTCTCAAAATTTAGCAGACTGAACAAAATCTCCAAGAGTCTAAAATTTAAAAAAAAAAAGCCAATGGAACTAGATTTCAGATTCTTTTATAAAGTGCTAAGAATTCATTTGCATGTTGCACTTTTCTCCATCAATTAAAATAAATAATTTTTGATCAACTACACACATTAGTCTAATTATTACTACCAACAGAGTTAACTTTCAAAATGTAAGGTGGACACTCTGTGCATAATCCTTTCTACCACCCTTAACAGTTTGAGTATTGAGAATATATTCTTAGGAGTTCAAAACACTTTTCTCATTGTTCAGTGATCACAGATGTTCATAACTTCTGCCAAGACTTGTCTACAGTGAACCCTGTAAGCTTTAATAATGCCAGCATAAGAAAGATGACCCAGGACTTTCTTCCACAGTGTAAGAGTCACAGGAAACCAGCAGCAGGGCAAAGATGCCACTAAGCCATCAAACATAGGAGCAGAGTTGAATAAAATGCCTTTTTTCAGAACTGAGCCACAATTGTTTATGTAATCTTCACAGTGTTTTGCTAACTTGCTTTTGCATTTCTATACTTCCAAGAATTCCCAAACCATTTGCAGCTGCTGGTTCATTGTTAATAGCTGCAGTTGTCTTCAAGAATGTGTCTAAGCTTTGTATATAAATGGACAGTTACTTAGAACAGTAGAAAAGTTCCACTAATATCATCATTGTCCATCTTTCAGTACTTCTTTCTTAAGAACATTCAGGTTTGGGGCCTGAACCAGATTAGGCTTAGATTTTTGGATGGCTCTAGAATCAACTACTGCAATACATTTAAAGGAGATAACAGATTTCAAAACTGAGGCATTTTGGAAGAACTACAGCCAACACATTCTTAAAATTTTTTATGCAACTTGTAATACATTATGTACTTATGGCTTGATTCAGATCAACATCAATGCAGCAATTACCAAGAAAAGCCTTACCACCCCAAGGTAGGGACAAAGACACCTCTCGATGCGATAATACAGATATTACTGCTAGTCCTTACAGAAGTTAGTCAAAGCAATAGCAAGGTATGTTGAAACAGGAATAAGCTACACCTTTCTCAACATGCTTGGTTACTTAACACAGCTATGTCAAAATTTTCAAGCCCCTTGGTGCTATTCACTTGCACATACTACACAATCAACTGATGAAATTTTACAGTGACCCAAATGGCAAGGTGCACATAAGGAAGAAAAATGCATTGGCACTATTATTCCAAAGGTGAATATTTGGGACTTTGTTTCAATTAGGAGAAATATTACAAAACTGGAAGATTTAATTAACTAAATAAAACACTTTTCACCAAAATATATAGCTAAGATTCTTCTAACAACCAATTTTCTCAAGCCAAAAAACTAGCCTTTACATGTGTTATTGACAAAGACCAATGCTTTTAGCCCTGGAAGCCACTAAACTGGCCTATCCAGACATCTAAAATTCTCAAGTTCTTTAAACTCTCATTAAATGCAGTATATGACATTCAACACTCAGGACTAAAAATTCTGCCAACAGTTTAAGAATAAACATTCACATTTAACAAAAAAACATGTATAGGATAGTTCTTCATAACACTTTTTTCCAGGAATCAAATGACATCCGTTATAGGGTCCCAATACTCCTTTGCAAGCTACTGAAATTTATACATAGTATCTATTAGCAACACAGAACAGATTTAGTATTCTCTTCGGAAAGCATCTGCTCAAAGTTGAAAATCTAGAGGACAACATTTACAGTGTTAAAAGTGCTTCTGTAATGAATATACTGTTCAGATACACAGTCTCAGAATACTTCGTGAACTCTGAAATGGTTATCTAAGGAGGGAACGTCATCAGCAAAATGCAGTTGATCATTTATTTCCACACCAAATTCTTCAAGTATCTGTACAAATTTCTCATGCTCTCTCCCAATCCATGACCTCATTGTGTCAAACACTTGGTACGGTGTAACATGAGAATGAACTTCAATTCCTGTCTCTGCAAGTTCTTTTAGCATTTCAGGGTAAGTAACCCAAGTATTGCTTCCTCCTGAGTGACCACCATCCAACCAGTAAATTGCTTTTATGTTTTTTAAGAAGGCATCCGTATTCCTGTCTTTTTTAGCTTCCTTTAGCTCATAAAGCAGCTGGTTCAAAACCACACAACCTTTACTGAAGCCAATCAAAGTAAACGACGCTGCACCCACAGCAGATGGTACCATGAAGTTCACAGCAGAATTATTAGAGCATTCACAATCTCTCTCCCTTCCTGTGGATGAGCAGCCATTTGTTGTAGGAACAGACTGCGGCTGTGATTTACAAGCAGCTATTTTTGCATCCTTGCTAACACTATGCAGAGTTTTCTGGGACAGCAGAATATTCTGAGAGAGTCTGAATGCATTAACTAGCAAAGCATGGAGATGCTTGAAAGCTCCAAAGTCAGTGCTGTGCTCTGGTGCTCCAAACATGTTACTGGCCACAAAGTTGTCATAACAACTGAATTTGTGCAGGTGCATTCGAGAACACTTTATGACCCAAATAAAGCTATTGGGGAACCGGCGAGCAAGTATGGTAGCAACATTTTCAAAACTCCAGTGCTCCCACTGAAAGTTTTCTGGATGGCAAGACATGATGTCATGATAGTTCTGAAAAATTGAAAAAGATAGAAAAGATGCATTACTACATGAAAGACTTCAGCTCCAACGCAGCCATATTCACAAGAAAGGACTGTAAGAGAGAAACATGCATTAGAGGTGCTCTCTTGCTAGGCTTGCAGGACAAGAAACACATTAAAGAAACTGGTATATTTAGATTTACTTATTCTACTTTAATATTTTTACCACACATTTGTAATACCCCCAAAATTAATACTATAAAAATAAGCACATGAAAGTATTTGTAATTTTTGTTGACTTCATGCCAAAAGAAGAATAAAGTACTATTCAATTTAGTATGACAAATAATTTTGCATTATTATCTCCATCTGCAGAAATACCGATCATCTTATTTTAAACCGACAACAGACTTAAAACTTTGCAATAAGTTTTCAATCTTTTATACAGAAAAAAAAAATTCCCCCTCTCATTCAGCTGTAGGAAGTCTTTATTGCCCTTGTTCACATCCATAAAGGGTACAGATGGAAAAAACTACCCCCAAGTCATGAACAATCCTTATCTCTGAAGTCATAATGGCAAAGAATACTATTTCATTTATTTTATTAAGCAATAATGAAGCTATATCCAGAAATGGCAATTAGACAGGGCCATCCCAATCCTTAAAATGAAAACACACGAAGTTCTGCATCTCTGCCTTACAGAAGAAACTTAGAAGAAAAAGACACTACCCCTGCTTTTGAGAAGCAGCAATGACATTTGAGATTAGCTGGCTATGCCAAGTACCAGAGCATGTAATGTTCCAGAGCTCGACCACATGCTCAGGGACAGAACTTCTGGGTCTCTCTGCAATTTCCTACCAGCTCACAGACCACAAGTGCCTTCTCAGGACAGACTGAGAAACCATCAGTGCCTGTCAAATTCCCACAGGATGGTGTCTGGGATGTCCGTACACCTGCACAGTGCTGTGGTGTTCTGCCTGGTGAGGACAACTTGCCATCTTAGGGTTTCATCATCTTCTCTCCGCTGCCACTCTTTCAGACACTGCTGTCCCCACCACAAACGCCACCCCCGGGCAGTGCGGAGTGCGGAGTGTGCCCAGAGATGGGCAACAAAGCTGCGGAAGGGTCTGGAGCACAAGTCCTGCCAGGAGTGGCTGAACGAGCTGGGGTTGTTCAGCTGGAGCAGAGGAGGCTCGGGGGGCCTTACCACTCTCTACAACTGCCTGAAGGGAGGTTGTAGCCAGGCTCTGCCTCTTCTCCCAGGCAACCAGCGACAGGAAAAAGAGGACACCTTCTTAAGCTGCGCCAGGGGAGGTTCAGGTTGGACATTAGGCAAAATTTCTTCACAAAAGACTCATTAGACATTGAAATGGGCTGCCTAGGGAGGCGATGGAGTCACCGTCCCTCGAGGTGTTTAAGGAAAGACTGGACGTGGCATGGTCTAGTTGACACGGTGGTGTTCGGTCACAGGCTGGACTCGGTGATCTCGGAGGTCTTTTCCAACCCCATCGATCCTGTGATTCCGCGATGACGACTCGACTCTCCCCCACTGCTGCTCCAGCTCGGGTTTCCGGAGGGCCCGTTCCCGCTCAGTGCCCGACGATAACGGGCAGCGAGACGGTTCCTCGGGGCAGAGCTCTGACCGCCGCGGCGGGAGCCCCGCACTGCGCTCCCGCACAGCCCCTCCGGCTCCCGTCCCCCCGCTCCCGCCCGCCATCGCTCACCGCCC
>WEIV01000951.1:2061-36463 GCA_013390005.1 Calyptomena viridis | reverse complement strand
CGGGAAGGGTGGGGGGGCCGTGAGGGAGCGGGGGCGGCTGTGCCTGACTGGCGGGATTTACCTGCGGCCGTACATCCCGAGGGAGGCTGTGCCAATTCCAGCTTTGGAGTTGGGTAGCGGCCACAAAAAGCCTCCTCCGCAGGGCAATGTGTTGCCATAGCAGTTACAGCACTATGGGGTGTCTCATGCTCCACGTGGAGCAGTTAATTCCCCAGCCGAGAGGTATGTGTCTTAGCTTATTTCTTAAAGGTGCTGGTTGCATTAAAAAATAAAAGGTAGCTTAGAGACTTTCACTCGGCTTTGGTTGTACTAGTGCTATTTCATAGAAAGAAAGGCTTTTGTGTATGTTGTGAGAAACTTTACATGGCAAACAAAACAAGGAAACAGAGCCTTTCCTTTGCTCCTGACTAGTCCTGGATGCTTTGTCTAGAATTTTGCTATTTCATTTATTCATTCCATCCCTTTATTTTCCTAATGTATTTAGAAACACTTGTATGCGAGCCCAGGAAGCTGCCAGATGCGAAGCCTGGCTCTCACTAGTTGAGTCTGTTGTGAAGAAAGCAACAGTGATTGTGTAATAAAGCTGTTGACTGGCTTCTTGGAAAAATCAACAAATGAAAGGAAATATAGTGATATTAAGATTTCTTAGTGTAGCAGGCTAGAAACAAGCAGAATGCTTTAGAGTGGCTTCTTTTCTAGGTATAGATTCTAGCCCGCATGTTTTTGTGCAACCTGCTCATGGACACTCGGTTTGAGTAACAATGTGGTCTTGGTCTACTTGGCACAGTTGTGTTTTTTGTGAGTATGTCTTTGGGCTCGTGTCAGAACAAGCAAAATGGTTCTTAGTTCCCATATTCTGAAGTTTGTCCAGAGGTCTTTCCAGAAAGCAGACGTGGACCTTTTCACTGAGGCTCCTCATAGAAGCTCAGAAGAACATTATGTTGTGATACGTACTTGACATTTCATTATTTAGTATGCGAGCAATACAAATTTTTTCCTTATTTCCAGAAATCCAAACAGGGTTGATGCCTGGTCCCCTTGATGAAGGGAGTAAGACCTTTTAAAGGATATCTGTTCGCTTTGTGTTTCTGGGAATAACAGAGTCATTAAAATTTTGTTTACTTGTGTTTTATAGATGTTTGTCTTAACTTATTTTTAAACTTAATATTACTTTTTTAAATGAAAATTATCTTTGATATAGTTGAAGCTTATTTCTCACAGCCTGAAAAAAAAATCCTGCTTCTGGTCACCAGAAGATGGCGCTGTGCGGTGCAGTTTGAAAAACCCGTTTCAGAGCAGTTTTTCTGGTTGTGATCGCAATATGTAAGAAGTATAATAATTGAGTGTATCAACCCTTACAAATATCACGTAGTATTTTGAGGGCCCTTTGTCAGCTTTCACGTTTGTTCTTTTCACTCCTCCACTCTTCCATGTTCTTTCTTTACAAATTCTTGCTTGCTCTATTCTCTGTTATTGTTTTCTTTTTACATGCTGCTGCTCCTGCCACATCTACTCGTCTTTCTCCACAGCAGCCCTCACAGTTTTCATGTGCCAAATCAGTCATGAGCTGACCACTGAATTGCCAGCAGGACAGTGAACAGTGTGTGTGCAGTTCACTGCTTGTTTTTGCTTCCTTCTCTGGGTTGGACAAAGTAAACCCAGGGTTTACTTCCCTGGGTTGGGAAGTAAAGTGTATAATCTTTTTTCATGACTTTGCAGGAGTCTACCCATACATCTCAGGGAGTCAGGCAGAAATAACGTGTATCATGGTTGATTAGCAGTGATGGGAGACATGCATGTGAACATGATTTCCTCTGGAGTACTTAATCCCCTCTTCAGTCTCTGAGTTCCCGTACAGGCTTTTGTGGCTGCCTGCAGAGTGGTTAATTAGCCTAACTTGTCAGAGGCAACTATATCTGTAGTTTCTAAGTAGAAAGGGTACTATAGCAAAAGTCAGTCTTTGACACTCAAAGCACTTTTTCTGGAATTGTCTGTTTCATTGCTTTTATATCATGTATGCTAATCCTGTGCTTTCATTCAGAGTGTACATAAACGGCACAGAATAGTATTCTGGTTGTATGCATTTTCTTAGACCAAGAAAATAGCTGTAGTTTGTTTTAATTATAGCACTTAAACTAAAGATTTTAATGGGTGCTTCATTGCAATGCTAGGTGAAGAACAACTGTCTGCTGGTGTGACAATAATATCTTTAGCTGGGTACTTCATATATTTGAATTTCTATCTGTTTGTGTGTAGCAACTGCAATTTTTCATGGTACTTCAGTGATCTTCAGAAGAACATGCTTCCTGCCCAACTAATGTGCATTGTGCATATACACATATTTGCATATCAGTGTTATATTTTTTATTCTATTTTCCTTTTAAACACTTTTCAACTGCATATGCATTGAGATTGCTAGTTTGCATTTTGCAGAGGATTGGAATAGCTGTGAAAACACCTGTTAAATACTGGTAGGAAACTCCTTTGCAGTTGATATGCTGCTGTGTCTTTCACTATGGAGAGAAAGTGCTGGGCTTGGCTCATCATTCTTTCAGGTATAGTAAAGCTTCAGGGACTCAGTCACCTGTGTCTGTGGTGAAGTGTGCACAGAGGAATTCCCAGTCATGTGTGCACAGTGATGAATGGCTACATCTTGGCTTGTAGTTTTATTAGTGGCAACAGTTCAAACGAAATTACAGCTATTATGTTCCATTATAAGTACTAAACAATTTACTTCTGCTGAAATTCCTACTGACAGCTCTGCCTGCCAGCATCCATCTTTTGTGTGTGTGTATGGGTATTCAGGAGATCATAGTGGAGAATAAATCACTCTCTGGGCAATTTACTGAGTTGTATGAAAGTGAGAATGAAAGCTTTTCAGCACAAAAAGTGAATCCATATTCCTTTAATGTCAGCTCTCTGGAGAAGCTGCTGAAATAACAGGATATAGGATCTCATTTCTGTTTTTTTAATCAATGGTTTTGAAATTGAGTGTATAAAGTATTTGGAACTACTGCTACTGTTTGAAACACCTTTTTCTCTTATTCTGTTTTCATGTGGAAATTGCTTTTGTTTAATGGTGCATCTGTCTACCTTTCTAATACCTTTCTATCAGTCCTTTCCAAAGTCTCTATTGGCTACTGTCAGTGAAGGGTAGGAGTTGCAGAGCAAATAACCTGTGAGTATTGGGAAAACTGATGAATTAGTAGGTCAGGATGACCCTCATGAAGGAAAGTTGGGGGCAATTCAGCCTTTGCACAGCGTGTTTGAAAGCATTAGGCTGAAATTTCACTGTGTTGGCTCTGCACAGTGGAGTCAGCAAGAGCATCTCTGTCCTGGTCCAGTCACAGAAAACTTGGTGGGTGGGAAGTGCTGGGATTACTCTGATGGAAGGTTTAAGAGTGAAGGACACCAGTCCTATAAAAAAGCTTTGGTAGTCCTGCTGTTCGTGGAATGTGTGATTAAGTGACAAACAAAGTTTCTGTACTTTGCTGTTTGTCTAAGCATACAAGAAAAACTTGTAGCTTAAGGAAAGTCTATGCTGCCTGATTTAAGTTAGTATACAGTAGGAAACACATTTGGGATTTAAAAGGAGGTATGATGGCCCAAGTAGTGTAAGAGAAGGGGATTTTCTCGCTTAAAGAAATAGGTAAAGCTCTGCCCCCCTTTTCTGCAGTCTGAGGTTTGGCAGTGAAATTATCAGATTATGACTTGTGTGCTTGTAACTTAATTTTCCTTCTCTCTTGTTCTTTTCCTCAGAGTATTCTGACTTTGTGGACAGGTACCACACTGTATTCAGCATGAGACTAACTTCTGCCATCCCTTCTCTTAACTTTTGATTGCTGCGTCCACAAAAATGAGCTCAGAATTTGGCCTCAGACAGTATCTTTGCACCATGAGTTTCTGGAGTTCATATCACATCCACTGGTTTTAGTTTTTCTTTCCAAAAGTGGATTGAGACACTGCTTGGTACATGGAATAGCTGGAATAAATAGAAGGCAAATAGTCCCTCAGCTTGAAGTTATTTGTTTGTCAGAGAACAGTATTTTCTTGGGTAGAGCACTGTAAGAGCTTATGAACTAACACACAGAGTCCTTAGTTTGTAGGATTCTGATAAAAACCATGTTCAACCTGAATAACACCCTTTTTATGTGAAATGAGGAACAGATTTAGCTGTATGACTTTCAGTGGATACAGGAATTCTTTGTGTTCCAGTTATATTGTCCAGCGGGTACTGACAATGGGAATTGTGCAACAGGCAAGGTTTGTCAGTTTACAGTATCAGGTGACTCTTCATTGCTCATAATGTGAATAATCCTGTTGCAGTCAGTGCATAGTGTGGATGAAGAATATCCCTTTAATTTGCAGATAGATTTGGAAGATTTCAGCACATGCAATGTGTATTATACTGTAAATGAACCTCCTCTAATAACTGAAACCATTATCATTCAAAGTATTTAAGCGTGTACTTTTGTTCAGCTTTATCAAAGGACAGAAAATTAAATATGTGCTTGTGTGATATGGAGAATTGAGGTTTTTGCTGTTTACTGCATATTTGCTCAAATTTTTATCCTTCCCTAGGACAGGAACATAGCCAAGTAGGAATGCTAAATACATCTCCAGCTTATGCCTACAACAATCTGTTTTAATTAAAGCAGCTCCTGTTGATATGTTCAGTATCAACTGCTGTTGAACTGTTGATATGTGAAGAAAGTATCCTGTTTTTCATGTTCCTAAACTGTTTTTAACTCTTGTTCCATAAGAAACTTCTCTCTAATTAGAGGAAAGATGAGGCTTGTTTCCCACTTGTCTGATGTATTTGCCGATGTTCTTTTCCTTATTCTCTTTGCAGAGTTTGCTATTGCAAATACCAGCTGTTCTAGAGTGAATGCAAACTTACCAATAATAGATTGACTTTTTTCTTGTCTTCCTTGGACATGTTTCACATTCTTCATAGATTTGCAGACCTGACTAGAGATTTGATGGATAATCAGGAGTTAGGAGTGCCTCCTATGGTAGTTTTGTAAGTAATATTAAACATACATTTTTTGAATTGAGATGGATACTGGTTAATGGTAACATTTATCTTGGAGGAAGATGTTTGGGTGAATGGTGAGATTTGTACATCTACCAGCAGAAGGTAGCTGGCTAATTCATATGTAGAGTTTGAATACTACCAGTGAGGTAAAAGACACTGACTTATCTTTGGATACAGGAAATAAGTCTAAGAATGCTTATGTTTTAGTAGGATTGTCTGTGAGTGGTACTTTTATAGAGCTAGAAATTATTTTAAAAGTTTCAATTATATAGGCAATATTTATTTCAATATCCAGTACAGTGATAGGAGTCTTTACAGTGCCAACATCAGAACAGCTCTTCTATTCAAAAAGAGCCAGAAAATACTGTTATATTAAAATAGGCATGTACAGGACAGTGATATAACTGTTCTCAGATGCATACGGCTTTTAATTAGGTCAAATATTAAAAGGACACAAAGCCACCCAGTGGAATCAAGGTTTCTACTTGTGGAGAAGGTTTCTATTATGGAGGCAGTATAAAGCTTTTGCCTCTACTACTCACTTTTTGTTGAAGCACTTGAGTTTTGCCGCTCATGAAAGTATTTTTTTGTCCTACCAACTCAGAGTTACTTTTTAAATTCTTCTATTTGGTGGACAAATAAACTTGCCTTTTTTCATTAAAAGGCATTGTTTTGATATTTGACATGCACAAACATGGCAATATTGATAATGAAACAAACATATGAATGTCAAACCATCAAATATTCACATACTAACATTCAGTGCCCAAACAAAATGAACTGCTCCTGAGTTTTGTTAAATACAAAAACAGGCAGCATTAAATGTAAATTGTCATCTGAAAAGGTTTTATTTCCCTCTAAATTTTGAATAAATTTCTTAGTATATTTGCAGGCTTTCTTAAAATAATTGTACTTCCAAGAGTTCTAGAAACTTGTAAATATCTAAATCCTCTTATCTATGTGAGGGTTGAAGGAAAAAAAATCAAGTTATTGATGTGTTTTCCAAATGTGTATTCACATGGAATCTGTTTTGACTTAAAATGTTTTTTTCCTTTCCTAGTACTTCACGAACTCTGCATTGTTCTTCTCTTGTGTTGCAATTAGAATTCTGTTTTAGTAGAGCATCTAGACCTTCCCTTGAAACAAAGTCACTGAACTCATTATCTGAATGAAGTCTTATTACAAGGAAGGAGTTTGTTTTGAAGAAAGGATTTCTATTTGCTGGTGCTGTGACCTGCTGTAGCAGTTCTGTCTTCCCAATGACAAGGTCCAAGAGGTAGGAACTGCAACATTTCCCTCTATCAACCACAAGTAAAAATTGAGTGTAGTCAGCAATGTTCACTCTCAGCTTAGTCTGAAGTAAATGAGCACATGCAGTAACTCCACTGATTTCAGTGAGGCTTTGAGCTTCCCGCTGAAAGGCTTCTAATTGCTTTTGCAAGATTGTTATTCTGACAGAGAAAGCAAGTCATGAGGTCCTTTGGTCTTTGTAATTAAATACAACAATTTAGGTTTTTACTTTCTAGTAAAATCCAAACAGATTATGCTGATAGCCATTAAAAAGTATCAACATTTTATCTCTCTACCAAGAAGAGAGTCTTAAAGTTGTTTGGGTTTTTTTCAAGTAAAACTAAAAAATTTCTGGGAGGAAGATGGTACATAGTCTGAGATATTTTTCATACTTTGTTTAGTAGTGGTTGAGCCATTATAAAAAAGGAACAGAATCTTCCATGGTTTTTTTGTATGGGACCAGGCAGGCATCACTCCCTGCATTGCAAGTAAATCTGCTTAGAATTGAATTTTTGTTCCAGACTGGCATTTATCATTTTCTCAGCCAGCAGCTCCTGAGAAGAAAAGCGCTCAGAGAAGATTCTCTCTCAGTGCTAAGTTATTTTCCCAGTGGTCATGTACAAATATGCAAAGAATTTTGGCTAAACCATTGCTGTTGGCTTTGATTTTATTTTCATTTTCAGTGCAAAACTTCTCATTCTTAATTTAATCCTAAATACTTTCAGAAAAATATAGATATGTTTTCTCTCAAATACATTAAAAATCTGTTCTACAAGGTGCACCACTTAGAAATCCTACAGCAGTTTCTTTTTTATATTAAAATGCAATAATAAAGAAACTTTGGTCTGGAACAGGTTCAATTAGCTATCATCAGAACTGTAGGACAAACAAGTAAAATCAGCAGTGTTCTTATTTTCAGATCTGAAGGATTCAGTGAAGGTCTATTAAACTGATTTGCAAAGGAACGTGAAGGAAGATAAGTGTATTTTATGTACATAACAAACACAAGTAAACTTTAATGAAATTGAATAACGAAGGAAATTGCAACCAAATTCTCACAGGCTGTATTCACAGCTGGGCAATAAGTAGTCAAGCTTTATTATTTTATCTGAGGATGAAAATTCAGAAAATAGATTTGTTTAGGATTCCATAAGTCATAAAATCTTAGAATGGCTTGGATTGGAAGGGACTTCGCTTCCACCCCCCCACCATGAGCAGAGATACCTTTTACTAGATCAGGTTGCTCAAAGCCCCATTCAACCTGGCCTTAAACACTTCCAGAGACAGAGCATCCACAACTTCTCTGGGCAATGTTATAAATAAAATAAACAATGAGGGAAGATGACATAATAGTCCTTTCATAAGGCTGTTACAAACTTGAGTTACAGCTTCATTGTGAGTGAAGTTCTATCAGTAAAATTTGATATTGCACTGGATTCCAAAGGATAATTCTGTTGTAGTTTGTGTTCCTGCAGAGGGTTGGAAACACCTGCTGACAGTCATTCTGCTGTGCTCTAGGGCTTAAAGGTAAAGTTCTGTCAAACCTAGCAGCTTTTGGTTTGTCTTCCAAGATCTGCTTTGATTTTTAGAGTTTTTCAAACAAATGCATGTTGGGGAGGAGTGAGGGAAGAAATTAGAGGAAAGGAATTGGGAGGAAAGAAAAATCTCCAGATGTGACTCACTTGAAGGTGTGTTTTAGTTTACTTCAGAAGAAGGGTATGCAAAGTCTGCAGCTGTGGGAGAGGAGTCTGGCAGCCAGAGAGCAGCTTCGCCAAAAAGGCTCTGTGGACACCAAGCTGACCATGCGCCAGCAGGACACCATCATGGCAGGGGGTGGTGACATCTTGGGCTGTGCAAGGGCAAGTGTTGGCAGCAGGTTGAGGGAGGTGGTCCTTTCCCCTCTAACCAGCACTGCTGATGCCACAGCTGCAGATGTGCTGAGATGAGCTGGGACTGCTTAGCCTGGAAGAAAGAAAGCTCAGGGGGATGTTATCCATGGGTATAAACACCCCTGTTTATACCCCTGTTTAAACCCCTGTTGACTAAAGACAATGAAACCAGACTCCTCTCAGAGGTGCCCAGTGACAGGACAAGAGGTAGGGGACACAGTGAAGGACAGGAAGCTATGTTTAAATATAAAGGAAAATTTCTTGCCCATAAGGGTGATGAAACATTGGGTCAGGTTCCCTAGAGAGGTTGTGGGGTCTCCATACTTGGAGATATTCAGATGTCCTGAGCAACCTGCCCAGGCTGACCCTGCTTTCAGCAGGTGAGTTGGTCTAGATGTCTCTGGGCACCCCTTCCAATTTTAGCCATCCTGTGATTCCCTAATTCATGTCAAGCAAGCAGATGTGAGACATTAGTCTTATGTTACAGGCCACAATGACTTGAAGCTAAATCTACCCGTGATACAAAACTTTCCTAATCCTCTTACTCATCGATGTAAGGCCTTGTGAAGACATGTAAAATGATGTTTGTTCTATTAGAATGTCTGTACCCTGACTTCACTGAGCTACATTTGGAATGAAAGTTGATCTTCAGAATACCTGGTGACATTCAGTGTTACTGGCTGGTATAGGTTTGCCTTTTTGTGTTTTTCTGAAAAAAAAAACCCAAAAACAAACCCAAGCCACCAACAAACCCAAAACACTCCAAATCAAACAAACATACAAAAAAAAAACCCCAAAGGCCAAATAAACACCTGTAATTGATTACAGATTCAACAGAGCTGTTGCTTTTTAAGAGTTAATTTGGTGCTGTCTTGTGAAGTTTTTTTTTTAAGTCTAGCAATGTTATTGGTAGCAATATGAATCAACAAATTTTGGCAGAAGTAACTGCCAGAAACCCACACAGAGCAAAATAACAGGATGGATGCTTTCTGTCTACCTGGATCATGGTTTTTCAATGCTTCTGGTTTGGCTGTGTTCAGTCTTGTCCTTAGAAATTCAGGAAATAATCACCAGAATATTTCCAAGTACATATCTCACAAAAAAGGGCTAAGTGGCAGGATTGATTTTATGTAGCATTAGCAGACACTACAGGGTGTTTCAATAGGAACAGACAAAGAAAAAATTTAATGTTGTTCTACTTTACCCACTTGCAATAGGCAGCTAAATTCCATGGATAGTCAGTGAAGGGATGCACCTTGAGATATTGATTTAGAGCCAGAGATAATTTTAGGAAACTGTCCAGCAAATGGATGCTTCAGTTTGGTGTGAAATGCTTCTTGAAACTACAGGCAATTTTCACTGTGTCCCCTACTGAAACTCGGATGCCTCAATTGTGAGATATATCTTTGAGGACATAAGTTCTAAACTTGGGTTAACAAATGAAGACATCAGTGCAGCTAGACTCCTGGCCCATTTAGGATAGAGTTATTTAACCTGAAATGTGTTTGAAGAAAACAAGCAAAAATGGTACTGAGCTACATTTCTTCCTTAAATAAAACAAGTATTTGCATATACTTTAAAAATATATCCACTCAGAAATTTATTTTTTATTGAGAATGGCAGTGGTTGGATCCATTTTAAGAAAAGTTATATGTGAAAAACTTTCTGAGAGAAGAATACATGGTTTCCTTCTGTAATCACTGCTTTTAATTTTCTTAATGCACTTTTCACTGTTGTTTTGTCTGAATACATTTTTATTTTTGTTCTTCCAGACAGGATCCTGCCACAAGCATTTTTAAATCAGACATTAATAGCATAGTTCACAGTTGTTACTGCCAGTGCTCAAACACAAATACTGCATTTGTGTTCAGAGGAAAAAGCAAACATCAGATCTTAATTATGTGCGTTTGTGCTTTCTTCTGTGCTTAAACCATGTGGCATAAGGAGTTTACATCACTATCAGTTAACTGTAGTCTGTAACTATCAGGATCACCAGCTGGATGGTTTGCATTGGTGGTGTTTTTGTCCCATTTTTTACTCGTCTTTATATGGCAGAATTGCTGGGGAAGCTTGAAGCTTTGTGGTCCCTCTGTACATAAGAAAAATTATTAGGAGAGACTTTTGTATTGAATGGTTAACTAAAATATTTCTATTTATTTGTAGTCTGTTTTCAAACAGTTTGTGTTTCTTTATGGGATTCAGTGTGATTGGTTGAGCATCAGAGCAGAGGTCAGAATTGTGGAGTCCTGTCTTCATTGCTGGGACCTGCACTACAACCTCTTCTTGTGTTTCTGAACAGACAAAAGATGAGTGGCTTGTCAGATCTCTGGAGTTGGGTTTGTCTGTGACAATAGGACTGTTCTCCTGGCATTTTTAGGCACATTTCTAGTGATAAGCTTTAAGACTTGAAAAATGTACATAGGCCGTTCAGGCTTTGGATTGCTGACAAGTTTTTTGAAAGCCATTATTGTGATCCATCAGAGCCTAATAGATCACTAGATTCACTTAATTTTTTTTTCTTCCATTTTGTAAGGAATGGGAGGTTGTAAACTTCAGCATGAGCAAATTCATATAAAGACAATTATTCTTTGCAAAGGACTATAAAAAAGAATTCTGTATATGCTGAAGAAGAGAGGTCACACAAAATTCTCTATTGTGGAACTTGGCCAGACCTCATCTGTAGAAAAAAGAGTAGAATTGGGCCTGTGATGTGTTAAGTGCTGTGGAGTGCTCAGAGAACATCCAACAAGGACCTCTGATCAAATCACTGTTCAGAGTAAAAGAAATATCAGCTAAACCCAAGGATTATGTGCCATGCAGAGCCCCAGGCCTTTATCAATAGAACTCTGACAAGTAAACCAGGAATGCTATTACCAGACTTTGCAAATATTTGTAAATTGTACAAGTGAACAAAGTAAAACTTCAGCATTTTTTTGTCTGTATAAATCCACTTACATTTGTTTCTCATTTTAAAATCTAGTCTTCTAATGTACTAGCATTTTATTTGGATAGGTATTGTAAACAGTTGAAATTAATTATAAATATTTCATCATATACTTACCTAAGAATCTGATTAATGTAGCTGGCAGTGAACAGCTGATGATTTAGATTTGGTTGGTTTAGCCTCCTTTTCATATAAAATGGAATTGGCATTGATTCTTTCAGTTAGAAGTTTGATTATAATCTAAAGACTCTTGTTAAAGTGTTGGCTAAAAGGAGTGTCACATACAAGATGTTTTCCTTTTGTGTGCAGCTAGGAAAGTTTTGTTACAAGGGTTGTTGTCCCAAAGCTGTAGGAATAGTTGTATTTTCTGCAGTGTGAAGTTGAGTCCAGCTGACTGAACTTTAAGATTTCTTGAGCAACAAGCACTGGTGACTTGGGGAGAGAAGTGTTCATTAATGGTATTTCAAAAAAGTTGTATTTTTTTGGACGTGGATCAAAATTAGAAAGAATCTTGAACATGGATTCTAAATGCAGTGATCAAAGTATTGTTGATCTTGTCTGAAGAAAAGCATATACCAATTATTACCTCTGAAAGGAAATTGTGTAGATATATCTTATGCTCCATTTTTGAGTAGTGGAAAGAAGTTTAGTCCTTATGAAATGAGCTAATTTTTTTCTTGCTCTTTCATGCAGAACATTCAACAAGAAGGCCAGGAGGCCCATCTTTGAAACATGAATTATTATTTAGGTGTTACCTTATAGTGTGGACAAGGAAGCTGATGTGGATGGATAAAAGGGGACTAATGTAACACCTCTAGTCTGTTTTCAGTAAATACCTTCATGTGTGCAAAAGACCTTTATTTTTAGCACACAGAAATAAAGGAATAGAAGAACAAAGCAAAGTTAAAGGAAACTAAGTGTGTACATAATAGATACTTGTGATTAAGAAGTCACCTGGACACAAGGAACTTTGAGGAAAAAATATAAACTGGATTTAAATACTGATGGGGCAAGTGGAGGCATTATCAGTCCAGAAACTTTTAAATGAGTCAAATGTGCTGCCAACAGGATAGTTTTGGAAAAGCTAGTACCTGATCTTAATTTACTTTATAAATATGCAAGAGAATGTTGAAGTAGTGAGCATTTTTTTCTGAGAAATCTGTTTTTCTATTGATTATAGGTATGGGAGCTAACTCATATCTAAGGAGGTGCAGTATGGCTGTGGACACAAGAACTGGCTACATAAAGAGAAACAGCAAGTGCTTTCCAAGGCAGCAGCACAGGTGGTTTGATGCCCCCTGGATGATCACTTTGCCTTGTGAAAATGGAGTTTGTGGTGTGGAAACCTTTAAAGACAACATGACAATACTCTGACTTTGCATCCACATATACACTGAGTGTATCTAACACTGTTGTTGAGAAGACTTCCTGTCAGAAGAGGTGTGCTTTAAAGGATTGGCCTGTGACCATGGAAAGAAGAATGCTTGGATGGCACTTGCTGGAATCACTCTGGAGGACTGTAAGCTTTGTGTGCATTGATGCAAGGCTCTGGACAGTTTTGTAAGAGGGGAAGAAATTTCCATATTTTATAAGATGCATCTATGTATAATCATATATCTTAAACATAGGGATTTTAAATCTTGGCATTGAGAAACTTTTCTGCATTGAGTTGGTCAAGTATATGAACATAAATAGCCCTAAAGTGCTCTGTTCACAGGAACACAAATGACCAGTGTGGATTTAGAATAATTTCATGTTAATTACTGTTTTATTTGAATGGCTTAATTGGGGAATGGTGTCACTTTGCCATAGAATATCACAATCTACCTGCCCCTATCTGACAGTCTTTTGGCTTAAGTAACAAATAAGAGCATAGTCCTTTTCAGAATGGCTTTGAAGGCATGAGATGAAAACCTTATTCAAAGATGGGTAAAATTAATATATCCTTTTGGAAATGCACACAGTGAAATTAACTGACCTGCTCAAGATATATTAGCAAAGTGTGTCAGTAGTCAAGAGCATTTAAATTCCTGACTCTGTGTCCCTCCTTAAATCATTTTTTCCAGATCAGCCTACAGAATGGTGCTCTCACCAGTGACTGAGGCAGTCAACAGAACTGAAATACTGTGTATATTTATTTACTGCCATGAGCTTTCTCCTTGTAAGTAATTTACCTCTTCAGAAACTTTCTGGTTTGTGGTTTTTTTTTTGGTTTTTTTTTTGATAAGAGGAAAAGAAAGGGAATGGAGTAGATAAAAAGAAAGTAAAGTTAAATCTGAAAGAATTTTTACATTTCTTATTGATACTTCAGAAGGAAATGGACATCACTGTAAGTTAACAATGGAAATGTATGTATATCAGGAGGAGGCTTTTGTTACTCTTGCCATGAATAAAATGCCATTAACTAAAATAATTGGTTTCATGCCTTGGAATTGGGGTCAGTGGCCACAAGAAGAGCTCTTATAAGAGATTTGTAAAAAATTTATTATTTCTTCTGGATGTCTAAAGCAAGAGATCCTATGTTGCACTTTAAGTTCATTTTATGATTTACTTTGTGGGATGTAAGATTGTCAGTCTGTGCATTAAATCCATTCTTTTTGGAGATGTTTTTGACCTTCTTTTAGTTACAGTTTATGTAACAGTGCTGATTTCTTTGCTGCACAGCAAATTCAAGTTTCTGTCTAAAAACGAAGCTTTGAATCCTGGGTGAATATCTGTGAAAGCAGGCCCTGTATGTAAAGTAAGCCCCAAAGTTGTTTGAAAAATTCTTATTTCCTAGAACTGCATGTAAAAATATAGTTGGCTTTGGAGAATCTGTGCTGTGTTGCTGTCATTTAGTTATTGCAGAAGATGTTATGGAATATACAAGTGAATGATAATTCATTATAAATAATCCTGTGTTTAGTAGTCCTCTAAACCAGAGAGGGATTACAGTTAGTCAGATGCACAGGAGGCTGTATTATCAAGGATACAATGACCTAAATAATATTTTCAATTGAAACACTGTTAAAGATTACTATATAGATGAAAATAAAGCAAACTTCAGACTCATTGCATTTGTAGGTAACTTTGCCACTGATCCCAGTAGGACAAAAATGCAGTATGCAGCATGGCTGGGAATTCTGCTGACTTTGGATACCTGACTCTCACCTTTTCAGTATTATTACTATAGATGGCTTCATCTCTCTTGGTTGTGGATGTTTAACTTTTGTTTACTTGTTACATTTATTCTGCTGTTAAACACATCCCTGTTGACTACTTTTTAGCAAACATTCAACAGAACAAATAAACACCAAGTGGAACTAGTCCTTTTAACAGCCACGTAACAATCTCCCAACATACAGAATTCATTGATCCTACTTGTGCTGATCCCTGTGATGATGGACCTCACCCAGTTCACTCCAGTTCCTTACCATTTCACAATGGTTGATCTTACAGACTTCAGTATTGTTTCTGTGCCACAGGTACTAACTCCTATCTTTTCTTGTCTGGTTGTTTGAAATAAGAGCTATATAAAAGCCAAACTATGAGACCTGTTTTCTAACCTGATTTTGATTTGTGGTTTGCTGTTGCTTTGTCAGATCTGATACAAGTATTTTTCTCAAAGTCCATTGTGTTTAAATGTAGTTATTACTCAGATGTTTTCCACTGGAAACTTGGATAGCCACTGTGGAACAAGCTACAAAAAAATGTGGGTTTCATGACAAAATTTTAGGCCAAGAATTTTAAAGTTCATGAGTGATGTTGAGTGCTTAAATAACATGATTTCCAAATATTACTGTATTGTCTGGTAATTCAGGCACTTTTTGTATAGCATAATATGTTTACTCCATAATTAATCCATGGAAAAGCATCAGAAAAACTGAAAAGATGTGGTTGTAAAACAGATCTGAGTCATGGAATCCAAGTTTTACTTCAGAATTCAAAATTCATTGATGCAAATATAATCTTCTCGGAACAAACAAACCTCTTAGTGAAATCGTGCTTTTTTAGAAAAGCATCGCCTTGAGCAATAATATGCAGTTTGGTGGACTTTGTGGTTTTCATCTCCATGTGTTTAATAGTTAACAAGGTAACACAGATGAACAAAGGCTGATATGTGCTTTTGGACAGCTTGGGATGAAGTGAGTGAAAAGCAGCATAATTCATATGAACAGCTTATGGGGAGGCTTTGAGTGTTGTCATAGCTGTTACCATTCAGCTGATCTCAAGAGTTATATCACACCTAATTTCAAGGTCTGTATGCATTGTGTCAGACATTCTTATTCTAGAAGTAACATATAGCATAGCTGAGCTCTTCTCAGAAGAAATGAAAGTGTAAGTGGAGGAAGGGCAGAGATGATTTTTCTGTTTATTAAATTTGATGTACAAGTTTTAAATTTATAGTAATACAATTTGTTTAAGTGCTGTCCCCTTCTGATAGTGCTGCATGCTCTGAAGCTTTATTCCATGAATTAAAATTGTCCTATTTGCAGGTCATATTAGCTTGTCATATTTCAGTTTAATACTTGCAGCATGGATCTCTCTACTTCTGATTAACCCCTTCTAAAAACAACATGACTAGAAGCATGATTTGGTACTGTGATCTCCTGAACACTGCACTTTCCTATCTCTTGAGTAAGAGGAGCAGAGCCTGGCTTTTACCATCTTAGTCCTTGGCTTAATCAAACATACAAAGAAAAATCAAGTAAGCTGTTACACTTGACCTGAGTGTATGCTGTTAACTGCTCCAGTGCTTTTCCCAGTACCCTGGCCCATGTATTTTCTCTAAAGCTGCATTTTAAGAGTTCAAGTCACCAAAAATTACTGCTGTGTTTGCAGTTTCTATTGCAGAATATGCAATAATTTAGCAGTAAATAACAGTTAAAGCTGGTATAGTGTGCTCCTATTTCCATTATTTCACCCTTTCCTGGGCTTTGTGTGATTAGAGACATTCTGCTTGGGACTAGCCACTCTTTTGTTGGTTAGTTTTCTCTGAAGTGCTGCTCCATTAGAATAGAGTAAATTGCTTGGGATGGAGAGATGTGTGGAATAGTAGCAGCTACCATTCAGATGAGATTGAACTGCTATAGGGCCTTTCCATGGGAACACACTGAGATTGTAGTCATGGGAGAAACTACTCCCAAGCTGCAGCAGATAGGTGTGACTCAACAAGTTCTATAGCAGCATCCTTCACCTTCATTGGAAAGGACTATTAAACTTGTACTAAGCAGTTAGAGGCTCCCAAATTTTGCTGAGAGTAAAAGGAATGGTAAGCAAGATAGGCAGATGGCAAAGTTGCAATTTGGAGATGGAAATTCTAGCTTTTCCCTGTCTTCCCATGTTATGAGCAATTTATTTTCTCTGACTTAGTATTCAGAGCTGTTAAACAAATAGCTGTGGGCATTTGTTGGTGCTATATGTTTTGCACGCAGGTGACTGTCTATAAGCAAGGGCTGTGACCGAGACACAGATTTGAGCAAATATTTGTGAGTGGAAGAATGAAACAGTTTTTCAGTTGTCTCCACACTAGAATGTGCTCTAGTGCTGCAATGCGGTTTTATGCAAACAATCTCTTTCAGTCCTAAACCATTTTATGTCCATACAACACCTGTAGATTGGAATAATTTCATCTGAACCTTTCATCTTAGTACTGATTTAAGATTATAATGTTACCGTTGTGGCATAGGGTATAAATCTGGCTATTATCTAGCCTGTAAATTATATACATACCTTGTGCGTCTTCATCTGCCCCTGCAGAGTTATGCTCAGATATGAAAGATGAGGAATGTCCTCAGCTCCTTCGGACTTCAGCTGAAGCTAATGATACTCATGTTTTAGTAGACCAACGCAGGATGAGCTGTGTCATGCAAATCACTGTTCTGTGGGTCATTGAGTCATTGCTATTTCACTGACTTCATAGGTTTGGAAGCATAAAAATTTTCAGTAAAGTGTGTAATAACAATATGGTGACTTAAAAAAAAAAATCCAAATCTTATATACAAGTTTACATGTGAAATCAGTAGGATAGATAATTTCTAGAAAGGAAGTAGCAGCAAAATGCATACACAGAATTCTGCAGGAGCCATAATCACAGAATATGATCAGTTGGAAGAGGACCCACAAGGATCGAGTCCAGTCTTGCGAAAAGCATTTTGCACTGTTTAGTGAAGGAAGGAAACTAAATTGGGCTAATATTTCAATTTTAATCAAACAGATGGGTACATTCTGACATGTATGTCTGAGCAGGAGAGTTGTCATCTCATGATGACCTTCCCAATGAGATCTGGTCCTGGTCATAGCACCAAGCCTGACAGAGTTCAAGGAGCATTTGGACAATACTCTGACATGTAGTGTGACTCTTGGGGATGGTCTTGTGCAGGGTGAAGGATTGGACTTGATGATCCTTGTGGGTCCCTTCCAAATCGAAATATTCTGTGATTGCTGAACTGTGGCTCTTGGTTGCCCAAGAACATAGCAAACTGCTGCAGATTTATTTTCTACCATATGTAGAAACACTCATTTTCCTATAGTACTTGATTTTGCTTGAAATTTTACTGTATTTTTATAATTGAACTCTGTGTAGTGGTACTTTCAGGGTTAACATGGCTTAAAGCAGAAAATCGTGTAGGAAAGGATCATTGTATATTCCACATGACACAGCATCTTTCCTTTTCTTTCAGGCAGTTTCTTTTTTTCTCATTTGTGTGTTATCAACACAGGACGAGATGTACTTAGTTTTGCAAACCTACCTGTTACTGTGATTACTAATTCTGAAGTTTGTGGAGTAAGGAGGAAAGATGAAAAGTGCTGGGCACATCGCTGTGCTTTATGAAATCATTAGAATATTTCAAATGTAGTAGACCAAGAGCTGGAGCAGATTCACAATCTGAAATGAAGATGGGTCTTTATCTGCTGTTGTTGCTGCAAATGTTGCACTGTAAAGAATGCTTTAGCATTAGGGAAGAAATTGTGGGTTTAGGGAACAAGAGGAATGCCATCATGTTCATATTCTACATGCTGGTTACTTTGAATACTGTGGCCTGTAAGTGTAGTGCATCTAACCTAACTGCAAAAATCAAGTTTTTCTAAAAAGGAAGCAGTGGAAGAACAAAAACATATGCCCAACTTAAACTGTTTATTTTAAATCTGAATTGTAGTGAGAAGCCTTGGTTATAATAAATCTTGTGTTTAGACACTCCTTTTATTGTTACCCAGTTTAATTGTTCTTCATATTTTCTCCCCTCTCCTTGTCACTGTAGATCTGATTTCAATGTTATAGTACTGCAACTCGACTTATTTCTGCTTTTTGGGTTTGAAAAATGGGATCAGACCTGGCTCACTACTCCAAGTGTTGTTTCTCACTAAAGTAAATGAGGTACTGCCAGTAGCACTCTAGCATCTCTTTAGAGGGAGGTGCATCAATTCACCTTTTCCTTTCTTACATTCTATTTGTGGGTAAGGTTTGATAAAAGCACTTGAGAAACAAGAGAATTTACTTGTTATAAACACCTTTTTTTTGGTCTGGTGACCTCAGTTACTCATATCTTGCAGAACAATGCTGATAGCAGAGATCTTTGAGTTAGTATTTCTGTACAGTACACTGGGTGGGTCCTGGCAAGCAGAAGAATAGGTACGGAGAAAGCCCTCCAGACTAGAAACTTTGTAATACAGATTTTTTTTTATTGAAATAGTTTCCCCAAATTTTTCTTAAAGAGAAGTATCTTAAAGTTTTAATAACAGGAGGGAGTTTTTGTTTTGTTTTAAAAAAGATAATTTCCTTTACAATTGCAATGGATCTTTTCTACTTGAAATAGGAGCCTGTCCCATGCCATGGACATGGGTTTCAAATCAAATTCCACATTGTAGGAAGTAAGCATTTAGAAAAGCTCACCGGGGACTCATGGACACCTTTTTCCTTTATCTTGAACTTTGTCTTCCATTTTGTCACCTGTATTTCCATTTAACTGTCCTTGTTTCATTCGGGTAACCAAATTTGTTTCAATGCCTGCTCACTTATGTGCTGTGAGTGTTGGATCAGACTTTAGGTTATTTTTGTATGTGTTAAACTCCATTAAAATCCAAAAATCAGGGTCTGCTCCCTGTCATTCTGCTCCTTCGTTGTGTGTTTTTCCTCGAATTAAGTAGCACTGAGTGCTTAGAAGGGTGTGTGGGAAGGTGAATAGCATGTAACTTCAGTTGCAATGCAGACTGCAGTACAAAACCCTTGCTTGCTTTGCCGGTGATTTTATAAATTGTTTTGTAGAGCTATGTGGAACAGTATTTATCTGCAGCTTCTCAACATTTAGTAAGCCAGAAAATGCAGTGTGTCAATATTCTGGAGTCACAGCATTTGTGGAGCTGTCTCTGTTTTCATCGCTACGTTACCGGGCTGCAGCTTCTCCCGTGCGAGTCGCATGGGCTTTGCACCATCCCTCCTGGTGTCTGTCGTCTTGCCACCTGCTGGAAAAGGTGCAAGGCTGCAGCTGCTTTTAAGGAAAGCCTCTTTCCTGCTTAGAGTGTGCACGGTGGACCGAGTCCTACCTGTTTCCCAACAAATGAGCTATTTGTCTCGAAGTGAAACGCTTTACTTAAAATACCACAAGATTTTCAGAGCGGTCTAAAGGTATTAAGCATTCAGCTTGAAAGGGAAAAAAAGAGCTTTCCTAGCTATTTGCTCAATATCAGCTTAAAATGGTTTTATACTCTGTGTTTTGCTGAAATAAACAGTAAACCGTATATTGACCTGTGGATTTGTGCAATGTGTGTGTATTAGAAGTAAATACAAATTTCACTTCTAACCATTTCAATGCTGTGTTGCGGTCACATTAAGTCTCTGTTAATATTTTTAAACAGTTACCAGACAGTAGCAGCTGAAACAGTTTCTCCTAATTGAAACAGAAAACAATGCTGGTGTGTAGGATAGTACACGGTGAGTCTGCAAACTTCTTTTTTAATGGCAACCATTGTAATTTTTAAATTCTTATGTTTCTAGATTACTTTTAAATGCAGCCTTCACTTCTTTAGAGCGAGCCAATGCCTTCAAAGCTAATGAACAAAAGCTATTATACAGCTGAGACAGGAGTTGTCTAAATGTAGGACAACTATTCCAGTGACTCTAGTGACATTCTAAAACTTAATGTTTGCAATATGTTGTTGGTTGGTTTTTTCCGATTTTCCTTATTACAGGATCCTATTTTTATGTAACTTTTAGCTGCAGTTTGTACAGGGAAATAAGGTATATTATTTCATTTATCTTCATTAAACTACTTGACTAACACAAGCCTTATCACTTCCCTAAGGATGCCTTACTGAGGCAGTTATGTTACATGTGTTAATGACTACTAGTAATAAGTATATACTTATCTGATTAAATTTTTTTAAAAAAGCATGATACAGCTTTTCAGTATTTTCCCATAAGCAAGGCTGTATTCTTTGCAATTTGTACTCTAATGAAATGTGAGGTGTAATATACTTTTGGTTTTATGTGTGTATAGATATAAAGCATATGGGTATGCACACCAATATTCAAACACACCTTCAGTGAAAACTATTACTTCATCATATGCTCAGAAATGCTGCCTTCAGTTAATGCTGTTTTGCTGTTGGTTTTTTAATGATGCTTAATTTTTAATGAAATCAAAATGTAACTTTCTTTATTCTTGGACCATTTCACATTGAATTCCTCAAGGAGATGTGCAAGGGCAACATTAGGTTTGCATTAGTGTTATTTTTCAGATCATGCACATGTTGCAGGCTTTGAGGGTTCAAAACCCATGACAGTTTAAATAAGGTGGCCATTTAAATTGTAGACCTGAGAGCTTTTCAATTTTTCATGTTTGGTTTCTGAATAAGAAGATGCTGATATAATTGGAGTTATTGAATGGAACACAGTGAACTGCTCATGATGTAGGTTTCACTGAGGTAACCTTGGTAGTGGGGCTAGTGGGATTCATGCCAGTTAATCAGTCTGAGTATATGAATTGGAATCCCCAGTTGTGTGCTGGAACCTGGACATTGGCTTTGTATAATTGTGTCCAAGATCAGATAACTGGGTAACAATCATCAAATAGACAGGTTTTCTAATTAACAGCAGTTACTGTCAGAAGGACATTCATTCTTCCAAAGCATATAGTCAGACTGTTAATCTGCTTGAACAAGGCTACAGTGGCTTCTCAAAGTACTAGAAACATTTTCATCTTGCAAACTAACTTTGTAATTCCACAAACTGCTTAAGCTGACAGGAAGCAATGCTGCTGCTCAGAGGTAATGATACTCTTACTCCAACCAGCTAGTCATTCCAATCATTTCATTCTCCCTTCCTCTATTACTACTGAGCTGTTTATGCATATAGTAAATTAGATCAGAGGGAACACTCTTTCTAAAGAGTGAACTGGCTGATCCTGGTATAAATGAAACTGGAGAAATTAGAGCTTGTAGCATGAATGAGTTGATTTCAGTTTAATGCTCTAACTTGTTAATTTTGGTACAACAGGTAGAGCCCCTTGAAGTCATGTGTTAAGCTTTGTCACTTTAATCATCTAATTACTCCTCACTAACAAAATTAAATTTTTCATAACCTCAATGTACAAAAGCAAATAGGAGTTCTGATTCTCTCTGTTTGCTGGGGGTGAAGTGAAAATAGACATACATGGTGCACTACAAGTATTGTACATTGTACTTTCATTGGTCATATTTTTCCTATAACCTTCTGAGTAGTTAAAACTCTTGTGTAATACCAATCAAGTGACAAAACTGTCTAGTTCAGTGGAACCCACTGAATTGATTACCTGTTACTTAAGGGAACAGTTTTTCTTTTTGTTTTCACAGTAATTGGTTGAAGAATGTTGACTCCTTTCATGCCAATATAAATTACTATTTGTGCTTTTTATGGGTGACAATTCAGTAAATCTCCATCCTTGAATATGTCTGAAACACTCCTACAAGTCAGTCCATTTGTATCCTAGAAAAAATTTGAAAAGGGAGCTGAAAACTTGCTCATTGTTGAGCTGTATCCCAAAGAATAAAAAATGTTAGATTGTACAGAGAAGGAGAATAGTATGGGAAGGTTAAAATTAGCTTTTTGTAGAAAACTAAGACTTGTATTTGTTTGAATTGCTGTGATTTAGTTACTATTTTGAAAGAGAACACTAGTGGATTTGGAGACAAAAAGTTAGAAACCACAAAGTTTTTCACAGGAGAAAAGACTGAAAATGTGTCTAGTTTCAAATATGGATAAGAAAGTACACAGTAGTCTGAAAAGAAATAATAACTAGCATAGATTGAGAAGGTGGAGTGAAAGAATCCAGTTAGTGTTAAGTGATGCTCTTAAAATGTATATGAGCAAATTTCTAAGTAACTTGTATAATTCTGTTACAAGAGACTTGAAAAACTTGAGATTGAAAAATTTGAGGCTGTTTTAAGGCCATGAGAGTTATCCTTCTCTTGCAATGGAGAGGGGTGTAAAAATTATATATAAAAATATATTTTTTCTTATTTGAAAATTCACATTTTTCTTTAGCTATATAATCTGATCATGACACAATCCTTCATAATTAAGTACATGTGTGTGAATATACGTGTATGTTTGTGTGTGTATCCAGTGTAAATATATTTTTATGTACATGTGTGTATTTATATGCTTACAAGTTGTTATTTATGGCTTGTTTAGCATAGCAAAGGTTAAAAAAAAAGAGAATAAATTGATAAATTTGAGTAGGATAAGATTAAATCAACTGTAGATTGGACCTGTAACCTAGAAGGTCCTCTCCCCAGTGCCATATCCCTTAATGAACAGCTTCAAGTGCTTCAATATGATGTGGATGTAATATTAAATTCACATTCTATGATATTGCTCTTGTGTGTTGATACAACACATTAGAATGACCATTTTTCTTTAAATTTAATTGTTCAACACATTTGTTTTGCTAGTATGAGAGAGCTACTAGAACCACCCTGTAAAACTACTATGCAAGCTGCCATAGCAGTTAAATCAGAGTTCTGTGATGTTCCTTTCTTGAGTTTAAATTCTGTTTACGATTTTTAAAGTAAGCTAATATTCCAAATTTTATTCACAATTTCTGGCTTTCTAGATAATAGATCCAGGTATTTTTGAATTCCTAAGTTCCTTGTCCTAAATATGGTTAAATATATCAAGTGTTTTAATTTACCCTTAGTTTGGATTCTTTCTGTCGGCTTAGATTGTTTGTGTACATTGTGGACAGCACAGGGGCAATGATTTCAAAAGCTCTAACATCTTGGGGATCTGTTGTGCTTTAAATATTGTCTCTGTGTGGCTCTATTTGGCAACATTTCTAAGATGTATTTCTAATTAAAAATAATAATTGACAGGCCTTTCTTTACCCTGCTTCACTGTTGAGCCTAACAATTATGAATTCAGGAAAAATTTACTAACAAGGCTCTGCTTAGATCTTCACTTAATGTAGCTTTTCCCAGAGGCCATGCATTAGCACATAATTGAAGAACTTCTCTCCTGGAGTGTTTCCAAATCATCCAAGAAAGACTGAGGGAGGGAGAAAGGAGAGTGATGGCAAACCCTCTGTCACTCTGGCAGTTGAGACACTGAGGCCTGTATTTGATATTTCTGCTATAGTGACCAAGGTGCAGAAAGGCTTTCTCAGACAGTTCAAGCTGCCTTCTGTCCTGGGTCATCGCACCCTTCATGGAGACATGGAGCCCTGTTTTGATGTGAGTGGGACACAAGCTACAACTGAGCATGACCCAAAGGCTGAAGGGAGAGCTAGTGGGAATTCAGACTTTTTGTTCTATGGAAAAATCCACAAGAAGTTCAGGACGTTTGTCCTGATTGGGAGAAAAATATAAAAATGCTACAGCTTCCCACAGAAAGGGAATTCTAGAAAATTCATGTTGTTGAAAGTTCTGAAAACATCATTTGGTTTTCTCTTGTTACCGAGGGGGAGCAGACTTGCCTTCAACTCCTGAGAGACAACCTGTGAAATCTCCTTACATAAACAGATCCTCATAGGAAAACTGAATCTGAAGATGCCATTCTTGCCAGGTGAGCTGGTGAGAGAGTTGCCAGTTTTACAGTAGAACTTTGTTGAACATGTAATAATATTTGAGGGGAATTGGTATTATGAATCAGTATTCTCCAATGAAAATCCATTCCATGAGAATTTCCAGCTGTAATTAATTCCCAGTTGTAATTAGAACTTTTCCTAAAGGCTACTCAAGAAGTCTCTGTCATAGCTGAAAACTGAAAGAAAGCCTTTTTTGGGGTCCTTGCCTTATTGGCAAGACTTATCTTGCAAACTGCAGGAGATGAGTAAATAGCTGCTTCCTTTTGAATTAGTATAGTAATTAGTGATGACCTTTGCTAGAAAATGTGTGTTTAACAGAAAGCCTTTTCAATCTTACGTATGGTGGGAAAATAGTAATAGATTTTTTCTATTTTTGTGAAATATGAAGTCATTTACTTTGTATTAGGTTCCATTTAGCAGTCACTTATGATGGCTCCTCAAACTCTGAAATGGTTATCAATTTTCTTATTCCATAGGGTTTTGGTTGAAAGATACCTTTATAGATAGCAGAGGTCTAAACTTGTTTTCTAATAAGCTATTGTGTGTTAGTCATAGGTTGATGTCTTCTGGAAAATAGAAAGTGCTTCATGTTTTGAATTTTGATTCAAAAATATTTCTTCCTATTGGAGTGAGAGCCTGTCTGAAGCAGCTTCCTTGTCATGTGTCAGATAGTTATTTGGGATGGGTCTGGCACTTCCTCTGGTTTCCTTATTGGCTTATATCAGCCTAGTTGTTCTGGTATGTTTGTGGACTCCTTTTTGGCTGTGGAAAAATGGCTGCACTTTGCTGTATTCCTAGGCTAGTCAGAAACAACTTTTTTCCTGTTATGAAACTTGGGAGCTTGACCTGAGTGGCTGTGTGGTTTTTGGCATAAATATTTCTGGTTGTGGGCCTTCACTGATCAGTTGTATCAATGGGGCAATGGATTAGGAAGCTGTTTTCCTAACCAGTGTTTGTTTCCTGGATGATGCCCTTAGAAGGAATTGTCCAAACCTCAAATCTGAAGCAAGAGTAACACATGCCCTCCCCCTGCCTGGGGAAAGGCACATGGTTATTGCTTTTGGGGAGCCTTCTTGCAAGTCCTCCAGCTCCGATGGGGATTCATGGAAACTAAGCTGTAGAAGCAAAAGTCTTTTTGGTGAGGTGTGCTAGACCTTTGTAAGATTAAAAATTGCTCATCTTGAATTGAAATCCTGCATATTCTCCTATTAATAGACTTGTATATTGTTGGGGTTTTTTTGAGTTAACTCTTACAGGCAAAATTCACATTATCTGCAGTGGCCACTCATAGTGTTTTTCTAGAGGCTTACAGTACAGATGTTGACTGTTGTAAATATCAAAGTGATATAAAAATAAGCAAGGAAAAATTTAAAGAGAACCATAAGTCCGTTTCTCTAGCAGGAATCACATGTATATAGGGATAGAATAGATCTTGTTTTTATTGATGGCATTTAGGAGAGAAATGGGCTCCAGCTGGAAGCATGTGACTAGTCATCTCAACAAATCATGTCTTGCAGGCACATGCATCTCTTCTAGCATTAACAGCAGTGGTGAACAGAACAAAAAAAAAACTCCTGAAATTTTTGAAGAATAAAAGCTACTCTTTCTGTCAAAATGAGGAAATTTCCCTGTGGCAGTGCCAGAGAGGAATTCCTTTCTGAAATGTGGGAAGTGGCAGTCACCAGCTCCAAAATGGTGCTTGTATCATGTAGCCTCTGCTTTTGCCATGCATCTCTGAAATGCCTATTCCTGACTTCTTTCAGAGAAGGGCTTAAGAGCTACCCTGAGCTTGATCTAGGCATAGCTGGTGTTGCAGTCCCTGCTGTGGCAAGTCTTCAGCCAAGACATGAAACAGAGAAACTGGTCTGTAAATGTGGAATACCCTGTTAGAAAAAAACCCAGAATATCTAGTTACAAGATGTCATCCCAAAATAAGATTATCTTTTAATGAAATTTCTCTATTGAACAGAGAAAAAATTCTTTGCATCATGTTTGGGTTTGGGAGGATCATAGAGAGCTGAAGAGCCCAGACACCTGAGCACTGTCTGTTGCACACAGAGAACACAGTGTATGTGTACATGTTTACACATAGACTTAATGTGTGTTCATATATGCACATACACACAAAGATATAAAATGTGTATGTGCTTCTGTGTCTTCCCAATCTGTTTTCCCAGGCTTTTTCTGGGAAGGAATGGGAACTGGGTAGAATTCTGAGACTGATGGCTTGGAGGAGCCATCTGTTGGCTCCAATCCAATTTGCAAACACTTTTGTATTGTTGCTGTGCCAAATGTAAAACATGTGTTAAAGTGACAATTGATGCATTTACAGTAAGTTTATGCATTCTTATGCATAAACGCTGCTTACTGTTTAATTTTGCCGCAAAAGACAATGTATCTATAGTCATCCGGTATAACTTTGTTAATCCAAATGAGAAACCATGTACTCCTTTATGTATACAAACTGTCAAAGTGCAACTGATACTGCAGTACAAAGCTGAGGGAGCTGTGGCGTTTTATACTGGCTCAAGACCCTGTTTTGTGATCTCAGAATGAACAGTTCAATGTCATGCCAAGTGCTTGAGGAGTTTGCTCACAAAATAACTTTTGTGCAAAGATGCAAGCTCCAAGAAATGTCTCAAATGTAATAATCCTATGTTTTGTAGTAATCTTATGTGCTAACTTTTGAATTACTGAGAAGCATTCAGAACTACTCATGACCTTAGATTATTTTTGTATTCAAATGAAATTGTTTATAGAGGGAGTTGGATATAGTATGCTACTCTTTCTTCTCTGCACTATAAAGGGAAATATCAATAGTCAGTGCCTTGGAAGTGACAATGAACACTGCATTCCTTCCAAATAACTGTTCCATTGATAGGACAGAGACAAAAAAGTAGTTTTGGAAAATGGAAAATGAAACAAACTTCGTGTTATAAGTGCAAGTCCTGCTTTTCAGAACAAAGGAAGCAGCTTCCTTGTATACAGATGTACAAACCCTCTTTCAGCTACCACCTGAAGAGGTGATTTGTTTTCCTTCAGTCATGAAGTTAGTGAGTATTGAGACTATACTTGTCTTCAGGGCTCTTTCTTTTCCTCCTTTTGTACTTTGCTTGTCCCATACCTTTATTCACAATTCCGCCTACACAATGCAAATTTCTGATCAATTTTTCAATTGCTCTTGCTGAATATGGTACCATATGCTAAAGTTTGAAAGCAATTTCCATTTTTCAAAGAAACACGACAGTTTCATAGCATGAGGGCAGCAGTCTTAACTTCAGCACTGTTGCACATCACCCATGATGTCTACGTTTTTTTGCAGAAGTTAGTCAGTAGTGGTGTGACAGTGAAATGGGAGATTTGGTCTTTTTGAGGGACTTGCCTTGACTCATATTAGACTGCAATGCCCTTTTGTATATGAAGCCAAAGATTTGCTTTAGGAGAAAACCTGCCTGAGTCTTCCTGTGATTTGAGCCCTGATCCAAAGCCATTTAGGTTGAAGAAGTCAAACATGTCTGCAGGAGGCTTTGTTTCACACACTTTAGTATCTTGGAAGGGTTAGAACCTGATGCAAATGCTTAATTTGGGACATCTGGTTTTAATGGCTTCTTAAAATCTCTTTGGTCCTTCAAAGCTTTGTGCTACTGTAAGTTGTGCTTTTCTGTACACCTTTTTTTATTTATAGCGTAATATTAAATTTTATATTTATAGCATAATGGCAGCCTAACATCAAGCCGATGTTGCACTCTTCTGTGTACAATAACCATAATTATTAAGCATTTTTAAGGCTCTTTTTGTGTTACTGCACAGTTCAGAAAAAGAAGATAGAAATATTTGTTGCAAGCTAAGTATAGTCTGGGATTTGTATTCAGTATTAGAATAATTAATTAGAATTGAATTACTGAGAAACAATCTCCTGTTCTTTAAAATCTATACCAGCAATATGATATTAATTACAAGGGAAGAAACCTGATTGTTTACTGGAAGAGGAGCCTTGTCTTTGAAGTTTATTCTATTTTGGAGGGAAAAACCCTGAGCGCACAACACTATAGTGCTGCATATAGCTGAAGTCTGAAATTAAGAGGTGTGAACATTATACACTTAGGTCTTCCATGGGACTACTCAGATGTAGAAGACTAAATAGGTAATTTGTTTGCAGACTGGAAGCTATTCTTTTGGCCATCTGATTCACTAGTTCATAATTGTTTTCTCTGTTAGACAAGCCCAAAGCCATTTAAGCACAGGTGTTTCAGTGTTTCTACAGTGAGTGTCATTTCAAATTAATTTAATTTTTGCAAACTTCAGCATGACTACTCTTAGCATTAGTTTAGTTTGATGTTGTTTTCTGTAGCTTGATATGCTGCATGGCTGTAGCCTTCCCAACCCAGTGTTTAAGGCCACCCCTGCCATCAAAGCTGCTGAAGAGACCATATCCAAATGTATCACCACAAAACAGGCTTGCTCAGACACATCTATACTCGAAACGAGGTTAAACCATCTGACTTTGTAACAGGGGCACTTTGATAGCAGCTCTGCTGGTATAGTGGAGAGGGAAATAATAGAGTTAAGAACAAATAGGGAGAAGCAAAACATTGTGAACTCCTTCACTTGGCACAGGCCTGTATATACCCTAAATACAGCAGTAGAAGGCCAGATGTTAAATCACTTGGGAAAATTCCCTCACTCACACACATTTCCTCTAATTGATCAAAAGTACTTTGGCATCAGACTCAGCTCAACTTTCTCTTTTTTTCTCTTACCTTTGTAAGAGAAAAGGGTGAGGACATGAGCAAAGGAGTTGACTTGAATCTAACAACACTGGCTCTGGATGTTGCTGACTGCAACACTGATCTTGTGGGTCTGGACCCTGGTGGTTTAGTAGTGGAATCAGTTTCTCTGCTTCATGGTGGCTTCAGTTTCATTCTTCGTAATTATTTTCACTCATTAGCTGGGATATCTAAATAAGGAAATGAAAACTTGATTCCCGTGTTCTTCCTGGTTGCTAGTTTTTAACCTTTAGTGCTACCTCTGGATCTTCTCCTGCCTTTCAGGGTGTTTTCCCATGGCTGCTCCCAGCTTAGAACAAGCTGTAAAATGTGTGGTGGTAGGGTACAGACGGCACTGCCTTCATCACCATGTGTCTCTGAAGTGCCTGATTGTTAGACTGGAACTGTCATCTCCATTGAATAGCTATTTAACTGTGATTAACAGCCACTACTTGAGATATGTTGTTCAACTATATTCTATTGGACTCGTGTCAGGCACTATTTATACTGGATTAGCAAATCTATAGCAAAGCTGTCATGGCTGATTTAATAATTTTTCTCCCAGTGAAGCCTGTGGGGTTTTCAGTGAACAGAATCAGGTGTTTAATGATGTGGAATCTAAGAATGAGTAATTGGTAAGGCAAGTGACCTTGGGTTGCTCAAACACCATGGGCTGTGCAGGCTGCTTATGCTGTTCAAATATTAGGGAGCTTTGTGGTGGTGGTGTACTCTACATGGTAGCATCCTATGCTTGGAAGTCTTATGCTTAATCCCCTGAGCAGAGTGAGGAGAGAATAAGAATGATACAAATCATGATGTACTCACAGCTGGTATTGAAAAGGGGCTGAAGCAGTATCAATGGGCTCATCTGAAAGTAGCTTCAGGAAGTGACTAAGTGCTCTGTTCTACTGCTTGGACCTAAAGAAATCTCAATTTTTTATTCTATAGGGACAAAACTAACGTTCTGGTGACCTGTTTTCTCTTCTGAAAATTTTAGTTAAGTTTTTGAAAGCCTACATTAACAAAATGGGGTTTGTAATGATAGTACCAAAGTGCTAAGAACTGAAGATATAAATGAAAAATACCTTGATTTTAAAGGCTGTCTTTCTCAAAGCGAAAGATATTATTTCTCAGTTCAGGTTGTTAAAAAAAAGACACCTGATCATTCTCCAATTTTGTATTTTGTGCCAGTTTTGCAAAGCTAAAGCACTTTCAATATAAAGAATTACTGTTATCTCTGAATTCTGGAGAGGGATGGACACTGTGGGTCTTACTATCTGTGTGATAAAGGGGAATTTTCGGAGTTGGCCGGGAGATGGGAACACTATGGGAAACCTGTTTGCGTTGTCGGGTGTGATACAGCTCTCCCTGTCACCCAGTCCATCAGGCACTGGCCTCTTGTTGTGGTTTAACCCCAGCTGGCAACTAAGTACCACACAGTCACTTGCTCCTGCCACCGCTCCCACCATGGGGAGAAGAATCGGGGAAAAAAGTACAGTTAATGGGTTGACATAAGAATAGTTTAATAACTGAAAGAAAACAAAATATAATAATACTAATGATAATAATTGTAATGGAAGAATAAAACCCAAGGGAAACCAGTGATGCCCAACACAATTGCTCACCACCTGCCGAGTGATGCCAAATCCATCCCCAAAAAGTGATCAGACAGACCCTTCCTGCCAACTCCCCCCAGTTTATATACTGGATGTTATGTAGTGGAATATCCCTTTGTCCCATTCCAGTCAGCTGTCTCAGCCATGCTCCCTCCCAGGTTCTTGTACAGTTCCTCACAGGCAGAGCATGGGGAGCTGAAGTGTCCTTGATTTGGGTAACCATTACCTAGCAACAGCCAGAATATCACTGTGTTATCAACATTATTTTCATATTGAATGCGAATTACAGAGCTGTGACAGCTACTAAGAAGAAAATTAACTCTCTCCCAGCCTAAACTAGGACACCTCTTGTAGTGGCTTGCCTTTCTGGTGACTGTTCAGTTTGTGACCTTCCTCTTTTCCATTCTTCCACACTGCAAGTAGGAAAACTTCAGCAGGCCAGATCCTTGCACAATCTATGCTCGGACACAAGCTCCATAGCTTGTGTAAGTGGATCTACTAAATTGCAGGTCATAATCCATAGAAAGTACAAGATTTACCTGTTCTTCCACACATGTGAGTTATGTGAGGCTCAACAGTGATCAGGAGTTGTGGTACTCTTTCCTATGGGTGAGTCAAACATCCAGCATCTAAGCATAGCTTGCATGAAAGTGGCTTCAGAACTGTCAGGAATAAGTCCCTAAATAAACATCCTTATAAGTCACTTTCATGTAGGTTTATTCACTTTTGATGTGTTGTAAATAATGCAAATTTAATGTCCATCTGGACACTAGGCTTTTGCCAACTGCTACCAGACCAGCTGCAAAATTCACTGACTACGAGCTTTGCAGCTGCCATGTGCAGTCAGTGCCAAGAAGGAGCACACTGCAAATGCTCTGTCAAGTGCTTGGACTGGTTTGCTGTACTGGAAAGCAGATTAACAGGGAGTGAGACATCAAACAGGGAAAGTAAAGGCTTATGTATGGGCACACACCTTTGCTTTGAGAAGGCTGCTTGCAGAGAGAATCCAGCTGAGATCTAATCACCTCTGTTTGCAGTGGCCCTCGTGTTTCTTGTTTCCTGTTGTAATGCATGTTATTTGCACTTTACATGGTATGTTTTAGTAGTAAGAGCCACAAAACCACATAGAATCCTGTCAACATCTTCAAACTATTTTGGCCTCTGTCGTTTTGGATCTGCTTGGTACTCTTAAATATTCGGGATACCCCCCATTTCCTTGAGCAACTGGTCTTTGTTTGTCACTCAGGATCTTGTTGATGCTCTTCCAACTACTCAGTATTTTGGAATGCATGTCCCTGAGGGACCCGAAGATGCTGATGAGGAGCCTAGGGCTAATGCTCCGTAAATTGAAACCCAGAGCTCATAGCAAAGGCGATTGAAACTCTGACAACAGGGGAAAATACAAGGTCTAAATTGAAGATGGATCTGAGATTATTGCAAGTTTTTTTCATTAAGAGGGTGTTCTTTACCTTCAGGGAGAGTCCATGCTTTTTGACCACTGATATTAAATTGGCTAATATATTTAGATCCTTCCAAACACAAAACCTATGCTTTGGACACCCACTATATATATTAGCTTTATAAAGCAGTGTTCAGTAACAACAGGAATATAGCTTTCTAATAAAGAGTTCAGCTGGACAAAGGTAACTACCTTAAATTGAAGGCATCTGATATTCAGCCATGTTCTCCAGCTGCTTTAAGGTTCAGGACAGGTTTACAGCTGGCAAAAATCAATGTCAGTTTTTTTTTACTGTATTGGATCTGTGCAGGTTAACACGAGCTTCGAGGTCAGGCATTACTTTGTTGTCTTGATGTGTGTGTGTGTGTCTGGGTGATTATGTGCTGTGTTCATGTTGTTCAGCAACCCTAGCACTGCACTTGGGAATTTTCAGGAGCAGGAGGAGCTAGGATCTTGATTACTTATTCTGTCTTTTTCCAGACCTGAGTGTGTGGTCTGTTGGGAATCAGTCTTCTCTGCCACTGAAAACAGCATTGTAGTACCTTAGTGGGGAGTCTTACATAAATGTATGTGCTTAACTATGAAATGCTAACAACTTTTCTAAAAGTCCTGATTCTGGTATGTTACTGGTGAGTGATTCACACTTTTTCTTAGTGTCGGTCACATTATACTTCAGGAAAGAGATTTTTATGAAGGGAACTAGGCTAGGCTAGCATAAAGCTCTGGACATCTCAGGTTTTGTGTTGTTGCAGTGGTCTGGCTTTACATACACTACTATTGGGGCTACCCTGAATCCTAGACTTCAGGAAATACAATCATGGCTTGCCTCTCTTCCACATTTTCATTTTTCTTTCTGGCTTTATTAATTTTAATAGACCTTATAGCTGGAGTTGAATCCTGAAGGTTTTTAATTTAATTAAATAAATATTTCATTTCACTTTGATAGAAGATTTCACTCAAAGAGCTCAGATGTTTATGCATTGTCAGTTGATAAGATGTGTAGCACAAATAAGACTTCACAATATACAAAGCAAGGAGAAACTATGGGAATAGTTCAGCTGTGTCAGTGCAACTGCCCTTGGCTTTAAAGTTCAGTATGTGCTTCCTTGCTGTACTGAATAAGAGCCCCAGGTTGGCCATGCAGCTCAGACTGTAACGATGACTTCTCATTTTGGTAAGCTCAGTGAGGAGAAGATATAAAGCATAGTCTGGGTGACACCAAACATAAGCAGAACTGATCTATTGATGCTCAAAACAGTGAAATGTAAGAGGTCCTAAGGCACAGGATAATCTAGATTAAAAGGGACCTCTGTTCTACTGCTTGCAGGGCTAACTTCAAAGATGAATTCAGCTTCAGAGTTGTGTTGAGTTGCTCAGAGCCACAATAATATAATTCTGAGTAACTCCAAGGCTGGAGATGTTGCAAACTCTCCTGGTAGCATGAAGACATGCACTGGATTCTTACCTATTGTAGGAGTCTGAAATGAGACTGTTTTGTTTCTTTTAAACTGTAAATATATTGGACAGAATATGTTGGGAAATGTGATCCTGTTACGTTTCCAGTCCTGGTCACCACTATGGATCCCCAGAGCATCTTGTCCTTACAGACAGTAAACAGGAATGGATCTATTTTGAAAGTGATGGCTGTATTGCATCAGAGATTGGAATGTACTTTGTCATGCCCAATCTTTTCCATAAGGTTTTGAGTTGTGAGAATCACTTCTTTGAAGCTAATGGTATCTCTGAACACTAAGTTCAACTTGAAACAAAAAAACTAATGTTGTTCCAAAATTATGACCATTCTGAATGAAGAGAAAGATAAAACCAGGGGAGTTTAGCCCCTCTAAGCATTTGTGTAAGCTCAGTCAGTGCAGCAGTGAAACCTGCCTTTCCCCAGCCGCTAAATAAACATTTCTGGGGTAGTTCTGCTCATTCTCAGGATGTCCTGTTCTGAAGATGCACATGCTGGAAGGATTAGCTCCATTTGAAGAGCTATGAGGCAGTCAGAGCTGGAAGCCAATGCTAAGGCTTACCNAGTAAGTGTTGCTGTAATGCTTATTTATGTGAGTAGAAAAAAGGAAAGTGGAAAAGTTTTCTTTATGCGAAGTAAATTTGACTGTTTCCTGCTATATGTATTATATTTACATTATATATGTATTACATTTATACAGTATATATTATATATTACATTTACCTACCATTACTCTGGGGAGAATGCTATTTTCCAATTAAGGCATTATAAAATTTTAGTTCTTCTATTATAATTATTTTGAGTCAAGTAATAACAAACACCATATAGAAAATCAACAGAATTCTTTCAAAACTGAACTCAACCTGGAAGTATTTATCCCAAGACCTGG
>WEIV01000950.1:54591-89293 GCA_013390005.1 Calyptomena viridis | reverse complement strand
TGCATATAAACCTTGTTACTATATAAAACATCAAATCCAGAAACTCCAGTTCTGAGGTAAATTCCTCAGTGCCTAAATAAGGAGCAAAAAGCATTTAACTACTAAGGAACCTAGAACTCACTCCTTGCTTTTCTGCTGAAGGGAGGAGTCTAAGAACTGAGTCATAATGTACAACTCTACTTCCTCTAAGTCTGTAAGTCTCCTTGGTCTCCAATTCTCTGAGCTAATATAACTAAATTCAATAAAGTGGATTTAATGAATTGATTAACTTTTAATTGAGACTTTAAACAGAAAAAACCTGCCTGCTCGTCCTGCATAATGGGATGCTGAAGTTCCTACTCTGTTTTTAATAAAAAATAGGCCTTTTTCCTGCAATAGACCTGTAGATGTAGAAATGCCAGACCTTCAAAAGGGCTATATTAGGTACTGGTAGAAATTTAGACAGACCAAATAGGAGTTCAACAGGGGCTACAAACGTACCAGAGAAGTGGATTCAGCTGGCCAGTACTGACCATCTGCCTCTGAGGTCCAAGTTAGCAAATTTAAAGCCCACTTCAATTTTTCTACTCCACACTACAGTCTGCAAGAAGAAATATACAGAGTCAGGTTAAATTTTCTCTCCTTTATCCCACAATGGATTTCAATATCTGAATTTATGTCTTTCTCTCCCCATGTATACTTATTATATTCACCCAGAATATAAAATATTTTCCTTTAGAAAGACAAATACTGTGAAAATGTAAAGACTATGTAAATTGCTTATCAAGAATTTTACTTTATTTCACCAAGAAAGAAAAAATAATATTCCTGGATAAATAGATAGACACTCTCCTTAAATCCCTAAATCATGAACGGGGGAATAAAAGCTTCTGAAAGGCTGAAGAGAAGAATTAGTAACACAGAAAGAACAGAAGTAACTTTGGCATTATGGTATCTTATGTTGAAGGAAACCATATGTTCTGAAAGTGATATGCTTGGTCCTGGGGCAGGGGAAGAAGAATGATAACAATTACAATACCATTAACAGATGTACTTTACAGTGGGATTTGCAGCATCTTTAGGAAGTGTTTGACAGCTGACCCTTCAGCACTGAGGCTGGTATGTGTCACAGGGGTTAGGAAACTCAGCTACAACCACTAGGATTGGACGAAGTTCTGCTCTGCTCTGTAATCCACAAGGACCATTTCACTGGCAAACAACAGGCTGGAAAATTAAAATTAATTCCCAAAGCGAAGGGCAGACAGGTGGTGACAAGAATCTAAATCTAGGAAACTGAATTATCATTTTTGTAAATCTCTTGGCATAGTTAATGACAGATTTACTTTTTTCACAAGAGAAATTTTCAATTCCATCCTTGTTACTGGCATCTGAACTGAAAACACTTGTGTAGCAAACAGGTCAATTTAACCAACAGGATCTGCTCTTTCATCAGTCCACATAACATTTTCTGCTACAGCAGTCCAGAAATAGTAGGCTGTAGTTTGAGGCTTTCATATGGTGCTGAATAACTGCTGCAGCAAATACTACTCTTTTCTAAACCCTATTACAAAAATAGAAAATCATCATCAAAGTTGCTAACACATTATGAAGGCAGGAAAAGATTCCTTCAGCCAAAATAATTTCCAAAGGTGATGCAAATCAGTGTAAAACTTTTGAAGATTAATTTTTCATAGAGGATTAATTTTCCTTTCACTTTTATTGTGAGGATGAGGTATAACTTCACTCAAGTCAAGTATTACAAATCTAAAAGTTTTACTTTAATGTAAAATGGTTATAAGTGACAGAGAATAAACCTGCTGCTTTTTATGACCTTTCAAAGCCTATAGATACCTGTACAGGTTACTAAAGACTACAAAGAATGTACCACTATAATTTTACAGTATGTAGTTAATTGACCAGGAGGGAATACTGTGTATTTATGAATACATAAACACACATAAAAAGTACATAAAAAGACTCTGTGTATGGTAACACTGTCACTTTCAAACCATGAATACGCATAAAGTCAAAATAAAGAGAGAACTTGTTTATTATACAATACCCCGGTTTACAGATTGTGTCTGTGTATCAGTGTTACCCAGGCATTGCACACTGAGATTGATGCTTGAGAAGAGTCTTAAGCAATGGGTCCTGCAGACACAGGTCACACTGCATTGATTGTTTACTCTGTTGTTTACATGATTTTATACTATACTGAAACTAGACCAAAACTGTAAAACAACACAGTTGAAGCCAAGTAAAGTGCTGTTTTAAATCCAATTTGCTTATTTGTTGCTATTTGTTCAAAGGAGACCAATGATTCTCTCCAGTCCCAAACCGAAATTTTATTTAGATGTAGACATACTGCCAGTGTTTACAAATGGAGAGGCCTCTTCCCCCATGATTCCCATTTGAAAGGAATTTTACACACACACGCTAAAATCCATTTCCCCCACCCTCTCTCAAAAAGGATTTAGACAGACCAGACAGGTCTATCACCTGTGTCTGCATTATCCTTCCTCTTCCGAGTCTTGTTTTCAAAGTGAAAGCAAGAAGACAGCCAAGGAGTTGCTACATATGGTCATGCCCTTCTTCATTTCATATGAAGACTGAGCATCAGTGAATTCATCAAAATTTTAGCAATATAGTTGAGGTCAACGTAAGTTTGTAATAGACCTCAAAATAATTTTTTTCCATCTGTGTGCTTCCAAGTTTTGTACAAATATGAGGTACCTCGTTAATAGATGTGTTGTCTTTTTCTGAGCTGTAGCTCTGTATGGAGTAGGTAGAAAAATCCTTGTCATATCATCTTAAATGTAAAGACATACTTAGAAGTTTCACATATATTTCAAGGACAAAGATATTAACAGAGTCAAATATCAAGAGACAGAGCCATTAAAAATAAAGCATATTAAATATTGCATAACAGCAAGAATTACTAAAATAAATACTTTCCTTTTTTCACTTTATTCTACTGTATTGTGTTTTCAGGAGGCTAACTAGGGTTTTTACATCATTGCACTAGATTTTGCAACCATATGGTCAAGCGGAGAACACAGTGACTAAGTGGTAGACTTCCAGCCTCAACAATCTGCATTTGAAAAGGAGCAGATCCATATGTTTTTCTCTTTCTCATTTTTTTCCTTTTTTTTTTTGGTGTCTTGTGTACCAGACACTACAACACTTGTCCTTTTTTACATAAGACACAGCATTTACAGGAGCATTTTGTACTCTGAGACAGTTTCAATTCCTGACAGTACAGGAAGCTTAAAGTTTACTCATTAAAAAAAGCATTTCCTAAAAGTTAATCTACTGTCTTAGCTTTTAGCAGCAGCTTTTGAATTTATTCACACTACATAATTGAAAAACATTTACGTATAATTAAAGTATATGCAGACAGGTAAGTCTATTGTAAATTGTTCTTCTTAGTGGGATGCATCTGTTTACAGCAAACTAGTGCCAAGACTGTTGCAGCCTAATTCCTTACAGATCTAGTTTCTGAAATTGCTAGTTAAACATTGCTGAGACTCATTAAAAGTCAGTATCAGTGGCCTGAAGATTTTTGATCTTTTCTTTATCATTTTCTTTATCAGTCACATAAAATACTGACATAGACCAGGTTCTAGACAAGTGCTTTCAGGTAAAATCTTCTTTCTCCAGCTGAAGGAACAATAAATACAGGATCTACTATTTTAATCATGGTAGTCATTTTATACATGCACCATTCATATGTGATTTGTACAGAAAATTCTCACTGCAAGATAAAAATACAAAACGAGAGATGAGGCTGCTTATACAATATGCTCCAATAAATGAAGTACATCACTGCTAATATACTTGATTACATTCAGTTTTCATCAGTACTTTACTATTTGGAGGTGAATCTTTAAAAAGGAGGGAACACAGATTACTCAATTAAACAATACACAAGTGAGAGTAAATGTATGGGTCTCACATAACTTATTATTGTAAAGGGAGTAAAATCAGGCCCCGATTTGGATCGCTAGCCACAGTAGCCCTTCTTTTTTAAGAGAAGCCCCCAATTCAATTTCTCGCTGGAATGGATTTTTCACAAATAAGGATAATCCTTCATTTAGTGTTTACACACTTGGTTACTTTGTAGCATTCCTTCCTGTCATATCAGGTTTTCAAATTTTATTAAAAATTGCCAGAATTCATTTATGCATTAGTTGGTTTTCTTATAGTTATGGACAAGCTGGCATTCAACAAATTTTGCATTAGGAAATAATAGTCATGATTTTATCAGAATATAACAGGACCCATACCAAATTTTACCTTCATTTTCTTGTGACATGTTACTGTCCATGCATGTCCAACATATTCAGCCAGCACAAAATGAGTATTTGTAGTGGCAAAAAGTAAACTATTTTTCAGTCTCCTACCTTCTCTCTTCCCTTGTCATCTAAGACAGACACAGACACCCAGGCATCCTAATTTATTTTATCAAAGAATACAGGGCAAAATGGACTGTAAATAACTATGTGGCCTCCCTGAAGTATACGGGAAGATTCTGCTTACTTCACAAAGTTAAGGTTCAAGTATATCAGTTATATTCTAAATAGGAAAGCTACAAAATGTTAATGCTCTTCAATGGAATATATAAATTGAAATATACTAGAAAGAAGTAAAAGCAGAAGAGAAACATAAGGGTCAAATGGAAGGAAATTTTTTCTAGCAGACTACAAACATTTTAAATAAAATTACAAAAATTGACTAGTTAAAAGAATGTTAATCTAGCAATTTCATTCCAGTTGAAGTAAAGTAAGCCTATGAATTCTAATTTCCTCTTTAAAGTACTGTTTTGCCCAAATGCCAAAGGTAGCAATCTAAGCCTTCATCACTGGGCCCGAATTTCAGGAAACAGCTTTTTAAGTTAGCAAAAAAAGCAGCACTGAGAAAGAAAGGGACAGAGAACCAAAGAGGTAACCTGCTGGCTCTCATTTCTGATCACAGCCTAGAACCTGAACAGCCCTTTCCTGCATTCCTCTTAATTGGGTTAGCCAGAGGGATAGTGTGAAATCAGGTCTAACGTATGACAATATCAATTGAATAATTATGAATGCACATTAAATAATTATTACTGTCAGGTTAATACCAGTAAGGAAATTAAGGGGAAAAAAAAAAGTCTTTTGACTCTATTTCAAAAGCCAGGGAGTGAGGCAACATTACTTTATTTTTAAAATCCATCTCAATAAATAAATCTTTACATCACCATCAAGAATTGATGGTATTTTCTGACATGTTCTTAAACCAAAAAAATCCTATGTATGACACCACATAATAAATACACTGCTTAATATGCAAGCAAAAAAAGTGAAATAAAACATAAATAAAACTATTTCACAGTGAAAGCACATTTGCTCCCATGAGTCGGTATTTTGGCTTTTCAGTTTTCCTTGTAAGACTTTTTAAATAATTTTTAGTACTATACAAAATGACAGAACATCCTTTCCTATTAGCCTGGAATCAAAACAAAACTTCTGTTTGTCACTTTACAATTGACTGAATTAATTAATATCCTATAAGGCAGGAGATGCACATATAAACTGATTATTCTGATGGCACCTGAGTGCATTATTTTAAATCCATTTTGCTTCTGACCAAAAGTACTGTCACACTTTAGGCAGAGATTTAATCTGGTGACTTGACCTCAACAGAAGGTCCATGAGGCTCAAGACTCATGCAAGTAACCAGACAGTCTGGTGACAGTCTGGTGATTGTTCTTCAGAAAATTTAATGAAATTATTTCTAAACACATATAGAAGGAGCTTGGAACTTTCTGGATCTGAGCTAAAGCAGGTATATCTACAGATTCAGAAGAGATTGCATATGAAAATGAAATTATTCTCCCACTCTTGAGCACCACCTAAAACACCAGGAAAATCCTGGATTAAACACATTCTTGCCTATTTGCCCAAATCTGTTAGTTTTAAACAAGAGAAGCAATTAGACTGACTGAAATGAAAAAACTACCTTTGGGAGAGTTGATTTCCTCCACTTGAAACTAAATTTTTCAAATCAAGCAAGTCAAAATGTACAGAGGGCAGCTGCACAGGTGGTAGTGTGTGAGCACACCTTCAATCTGCAACCCGAGGGAGGACAAACATACTTCAGGGAAATTTTGAGAATATGCCCTACCATCTATGACATCTATATTGGTAGCAGACAAATAACACCAACTTCAGTCATTTTTTCGAAGTTATGGACATTACTCTGCAACATTCTTGGGTAAGGATGAGACAGCTGGCAGGCTATATGCAGAGCTAAGCAGAAGAAAGCCAATAAAAACATCTCTTGGTGCTCTTTACAGGAACCTGAGCCATCAGCTAAAATGAAGTACCTTACCCTGAAAAAGGCAACTTCTGCCAACTGAGCTGACTTTTTTGACAGCACTTATGGAAATAAGAACATGCCGAACATACTGATTCTGATGGATAAAGTCTGAATTCAAAATTTTTTAAAAAGCAATACAATCTAGAACTTGGGGAAATACAGACAAATTCAAAACAACTGCAAAATGTTTCCACCATCAGATCACAAACAACCGATGTGCACATGAAGATCAAATACAAGTAAATGTATCGCAGATGTTCACTTACCTTTTATGATGGTGTGCAAATAAAGTCTAGAAAAATGTCGTAGTTCAATGTTACTTGTATATTTGTGTACTGGCTCTATCCAAGCCCCAGCAGCCTTAGCAGTGCTAGGAGATAACACTCCACTGTTTTGACTGCTGTGAGGAAGAGGCAGAGGGGACACCAGCAGATCAGGTGACCCAGATTGACCAAAGGGATATTCCAGACCATATGACGTCAGCTCAGATATAAAAGAACAGCAGGGGTGGGGGCACGGGGTTGTCTCCGATGGCTGCCTGCTGAAGGGACATTCAATGTGTAGGGCCCTGCTTCTCAGGACGTGAGCTGACCTCGTGGAATGGGAAGTAGAGATTAGATTCTCCTTTGCTTTGCTTCCTGCACATGCAAATTTTTTTTTTGCTTGTATTAAGCCTGGTCGTAACACCCACGAGTTGCTGTCATCTTATTGGTAAAGGGAAGGGGCAAGAGACTGTCTGGGGATATGGCACCCAGCCAGGGTCAACCTGTCACAATTTGTATAGTTAAAACTAGAAAAAAACCCAACTGGACTCCTAAGATAATCAAGTTCTTAACAGAGAAGGATTCACTGTCTTTCATAAATACCCCAAAACAAACACAAACCCCTTCTACATTCAGGATATACCATTAAACTCTTTTTTCTGTGCAAATGAGCAAGCTTTAAACATATGCAATTACTAGAGAAAATCAATGATGTCTTCTTTTGTCCAGCTCCTTACAGCAGAGAAACTTAAACGAGTCGTAACAATTTATTTGTGGATTACTAACTGGTCATAACTCCCAAGAAGAAGGGGAAAACCATTATTAGAACACTGTCTACTTCTACCAAGAAAGTTAAGTCAATATAACTATCACAGCTGTGGTTCCATCATGTTAAAGATGTTTTATAGTAATGAAGCTCTGAGGAAAGATTTTACAAATTTGAACTTAATACCTTTAGATTGCAACACTATCCAAATAAGTCTAATCAACTTAAAATTAGCTGATTTTTAGTTAAAGTCTGAGTTTTCACTTACACAATGTTTAAGTACCCTAAACCTTTCTTATTGAATGATTCAGTCCAAAACCAGGAAAACGTCCACAACCTCAGACACTCAAAATGTAAAGATTTGGAGGGATTTCTTCCACAATGATGTAGAATAGAGATATGTTTATAGTTCTTTTAGAGGTAAACAATCCTTTTAATATGTTTTAAATTATCCATATTAGTTATCAATAATTTAGATCAAAATACTATACATAATAATTTAGAACATACATCAGCTTCTTAATAGAGATGAAGGTGCACTTGTAAGAAAATAGTATGATATTTGCTAATTCTGCTACTACAACACCTTAAGTAAATACACTTATTTTTAATTCTTGAGCCACCTAGTGACTCAAATATTCCAGCATCTTAAAAATTAAGAAGAAAATTACTGACTCTTTAGAATTGTTTAATATTCATCATTATGAGAAGTGATCTCTTTGTACTCACACATATCTATGGAACAATACTGGGAAGACAGAAGTTTGGCTGTACTTTAATAAAGAAAGAAAATTAGGAAAGTTATGTACAGGGACATCTGAATCTCAGTGGCAGCTGCCATGTTAAAAAAAAGCCTCACTGTCACAGCCCATGATTTGTTCGTACTGTAACACATTCCAGCAACACATCCACAGCACATTTTGGTCTTATTTACTAGAAAAGGAGATCTAAAAGGGAGAGAGAAAAGAGAGAGAGAGAAAGAGATAGACTGACAGAGAAAGGTAGGATGAAGAAGGATTTACCTACGTATGCAACTTAAGGTGTCAACTGGGCAGATACAGCTTTAATGTTTAAAATGCTGATGAATATTCATTGTACCTTTCAGCATAAAAGGCTAAGAAGGCTGAGAACAAGGGTCTTTCTTTGGGAAGGGAGGAGGTACTGCATGGAGAGAAGGCCATCTTTACATGTAGTTAATAACATCAGAGCTTCCAATAATTAATATGCAAAAAAATGTAATTTTTCATTTCCCTGGCCAACAATACACATTCATGAGTGCAATATGCTAGCAGAGGGAAAGAGTGTTTCCTCTCTGGTTATATTTCTGCCCTCAAGAATATTCCAAACTAAAGCTGAATAATGCTTATTATCAAATCTGCTGGTACTCCTATTTTTTTTCCCCAAAAGTTATACATATAAACAAAAAAACTTAAAAAGCATTAATAGAAAGAGGACAAGATCTACAAAAGTGAAACAGGTTAAAGTCCCCAATCTGGTCTACATTGATACATTCAGAGAATGTGCAATACTACACAATACCAATTAAAATGCAACTAATATTTTTGACAAAACAAGCATGGTATTTTTTTTACTAGTCCCAGGCCTTCCATGATATACTGAAATAGACATTAGATGTGATCTCACCTCAGTGTATAAATATCTAAAGGGAGGTTGTAAAGAAGACAGAGTCAGGCTCTTTTCAGAGGTGTCTAGTGACAGTACCAGAGGCAATGGGCACAAACTGAACAAACTGAAACACAGAAGGTGGTGCCTAAATGTAAAGAGCAACCACTTTACTGTGAGGGTGACCGTGCTGGCACAGGTTGAGCAGAGAGGCTGTGGAGTCTCCATCCTTGGAGATATTCAAAAGGACACAATCTTGGGCAACTGGCTTCAGGGACCCTGCTTGAGCAGGGAGGGTTAGACCAGATGACTTCCAGTATGTTCCAACCTCAATCACTCTGTTTGTGCTTCTCTGCCATCACAGCAACTGCAGGGACAAGATACACTGAACACCACCTGTATTACTAGGCATAAATCTATCCATTCTGGCAAAAGAGTTTATTAGACATTTGATTCAGAAACCCATGTAAAAGTCTTATCTCAAAGAAAATTTTGTAACTGTTTTCATTTATGACTGTTGTCACCCAGGCTGGAGAAACTCACTTTAGGCTCCACATTAAAAGCCAGTTTTATTTCACAGCATGACTTGAAGCAGTACATAATATTGAAGTCATTTTCCCTGTCTCCAATAGTTGGTATTTTTTTCCAGCTTTTAAGACACTTTATAATGTGTAATCTCACTGAAAACACATACTGCAATAAATATAAATCATGCATGGATATCTCAGAGCTTGTAATAGAATTAGGAGTTAAAATATACTTTCTTATCCCATTAAAATGAAAGAAGAACCTATATTATTTTTTCAACATAGAGGCAAAACTGTTTCCTTTGCCAAGTTTATTTTGCATGAAAGAATTGCTGTTCCTGTGTTTTGAAATGTATGGAATATTTTTTTTCATAAATCAAACATACATTTGTTTTCATTTACTGTATATTACAATGGATATTCAATGTGATGAAATTTTTCTTAAGAGATATTTTTAAAAAATAAATGAAAGAGAGAGTCAACAGCCTGAATAAAATCTTGTCAATTCTTCTGAATCCTCCCACCTGTTCTCAGATGGAGCCAAGCCCTTTGGAGGCCAGCCACAACGGCAGTGTCACTATGTGAGACAGGTGCAAAAGAGAGGCTGTCCTTTATGAAGTTCAGTGGGAGGTAAGACGCAGAGTCAAAGACAGAAGTGGAGAAGAAAGAATAAAATGCTTTTAAAATAATTTTTCAGTCACCCTCTGTTGGACTTTCTTATTTCTGTAAGTGTCACAGTATCTTAAACAGGCCCCAGGAAAATTTGTTGAAGCAGCCTCCCCAGGGTGAGGCTGGATTTGGCAAACTCTAACACACCATCAAAGAAAACAGACTTTTTAGAAATGTAGGCATTATGTTTTTTCTTCTGCTATCCATGGTAATAAAATCAATGAAGACATTGAATGAGCAACGGCAGAATGAGACCTGCAGACCCACTGCAATCATTCTTAGAGAAGTTCTACCACTAATTCCAAATTCTGAGTCAGCTCAGCACTAGATTTATTTAATGCTGATGCTCTGCACCAACATGAGAACAACATGGAAGAGTGTATGACATGGATTCCTTATGAGGATGGCACCTGTGGAACTACAGTAAAAACACCAAAAATATTGGTCTCCTTGGTCACGCCCATTAGTGATATATTTTCTTTTGCTATGATTGAAAAGTATTCCTTTCTGAGACAGATTTTTTTATTGGAAACTGCTCAAACTATCTAATGGATATGAAAGATAGAGGTTTTGTATCTAGCATGGACTTGGACATCAATGACAACCATTAGGAGACAGGGCTTGCTATCAAAGTTCTGCACTAAAATTCTCAGCAGTTCCTATTCATGACTGATCTGTCACCATAAGATCAGTTTGTAAGAGAAATGAGTGCACAAAAGAGTATATTTCCCTGTGCAGTGGGCAGGGAGAAGATTAGAATATGCCTGATTTCTCTCTGGAATTCTGGCACAGCAGGGCTTGCCCTACACAACAGAGTAACACATCCATATCTTAAGATATTCCCTCACTTTGAAAAAACACTAGGCTTATGATTAAGTGGGCTGAATTTATGTAAGTAATGCAGAAGGATTTCCTGAATCTGTGGAAACCCTGGAAAAAATTATTCCAAGAACTCATTTTCTCTGCACTAGTCCTCTCAAGGCAGCATTAACATCAGTGCCCAGTGCTCAGTGGTGGTAATTTAGATGTCAGAATTGAGACATTTCCCATTATTTATGTAGAAAGAAGCACATATATTGGATACATGTAATTTCCTGTAAGTACTACTTTTGTCAGCCAAATGGAAGGAAACTAAGCTATTTTTGTACCAACAGATTCATTAGCAGGAACTCAAAAATAAACGATTGTTTCACATTTGTTACTTTGACCAAGGAACACACGTTACAATGGTAACTTTCTTATGCATGGTATTCAGCAGAAATAATTTAGCACATAGTGTTTGTCATGTGTTAGCTAAAATATATCAAAACCATTTTTATCCTCACAGCAGACATGTAATTTTGGAGAGACAAATACCTACGTTACCCGGTCTCAAGAATTCAATCACATTTTTAATATCTCCCTAGCCTGTAAATGATATCACACTTTATCACATACACTTCAATCTGTGTTTATTTTGCAGTTTAGCTTCAAAGGACAAATTGATTTTTTGTAACCTGGTTGCAATATTACCCCAACAACGTAACTGGCAGAGGGGAGAAGCTGACTCAGCAGCATTAAGGGCTACATTATTTCAGAGCCCCTCTCTCTTTCAGTCAGCCCTTCTTCGAAAGCAGTGAGCAGTATCCTTTCCATCCTTTGTCACTAAACCAGGATAAAAGAAATTAATTACAGGAAAAAGACATGATCTGAAATGAGCAGTTGTGAGGGTTCATGCACTGTGGAATGGGGTTTCGTAATTATATATATATATATATATATGTATGTATGTATGTATGTATGTATATAAAAGAGAAGTAGATGTAAACTGCCTTTTTTATTTTATATTACTGAAAATCTCTGCTAAGTTTATGCTCATTGAAAGGCAAACACTCTTTAAATAACTTAAATGGAGTTAGGATGTAAGAACTCAAAGAAAAGGATTGTATTAAAAATCTCTTCTTAGGCAATATGAAAAAAACAAATTTCAAATGCCACAATATCTCCTATCAGGAAGACCACTTGCATTATCTCTGACCTGTTGTTTGTCAGTCACTGAAAGGCACTCTGAAGACTGTAGCACTTCTCCCTCACAGAACTGTGATGTACCACACATCCTACACTGACAAGATACCTAAATGACAAGCCTTTCATGGTTCCAGAGAAACAAAATTCAGCAAATGTCCATTTCTTTGTTAGGTTTAAGATGTAAAGCAATAGATGAAAGCAATATCCCTAATATGATAAACAATGGAAGAGGAATTCTTGGCAAAGACAGTTTAACAAGACCTGTGAAGTCAGGAGGCTTCACTGGAGTTCAGAGGGTAAGGAAAACAGGATTGTATGCACCAGATGTCTTGTGTAAGTACCAGAAACTAAGTCTCATCTCAGCTGCAGGGAGTTAAATCAGCTCTGAATATAACTCTCCATGTCTGAAAATATCTGAAACAATGACAAGAACTATAAGGAACACTTGAAAAGTATACAAGAAGCTACAACAAACCCCTTCGGCTGCTTGACCCAGAAGATATACTAAAAACTCCACATACTAACTACCAAGGACACAATGAGGAGAATGACCTGGTAATGAGTCCTCACACTAGAAATGGCCTCACCATAGCACCTGTGGCTGAGTAGAGAGATCCAAAGTCTATTTACCACACTTCAATCCAGACTCTTATTCTAGTTGAATTCAGTACTATGATAAACAAATACCAAATCAAATGCTACTGCGTTTTGTGCCAGAGTACAGCAGAGTCACTTACACTGAAAAAGTCTGGATTTTTATATAGGCTGGTGCATATCAGTTTGCAGAACAAGGCCTTCTATTCACAGATATACATTTTCCTTTTCAATATAAAATTAATATTGAGAACGTTATGGCTCTAAAATAAGAACTGCAAATGTAACTGCTACAATCAGACTTTTTTGTGGGTTTTGGTTTGTTTGCTCTTTTTGGATTTTCTGTTGCCTTATTGTTTGGTGGGGTTTTTTTCTGGAAAGAGGAATACCCTAATTATCTCAAGCATGGCTGAAACAAATTGCAGCATTGTATGATATAAAATAAATATTTTCAAAAGCTTAAAAAACCTCAACCAAGCAATCAACCAACCACAACAAATTTTCAACTTATATGAAGAAAGTTACTGCTAGGCTTTCAGGTGGCCTACACCAGATTCCTATATTCAAATCTTTCCAGATATGCTTTTGTGCTTGATTAATTAGAAGAAGTAGGGAGAGGTGATACTTTTGCAGTGACTGATGGTTTCTTATAATTAAATTAACATGGCACATAACTCCCATAAGGCCTTAGGTCATGAAATGTTCATAAAATGCCAGTCTAAGTGTCAACTAGAAAATTAAAAATTTAATATTTAGATGTATGTCTTTGGTAAAAATAAAAACAGTGGGCTCTTTAATTTAATAGAAATATAGTAACATAAATATATTCTGAGCAACATATATTAAAATAATGCTATGCAAATAGGCATGACAGTTAAAGAAGGTTTTAGAATAAGACTGTTTAAATTAATAAGTAATATTTTAAAATGTCATTCAACACACCATGAAAAATGAAAGCTCAATTTAATTAGGCTGGTAATTTATGGCTTAGGTAGGAAAAGGATTAGCAGGTAGAGTAAGTGAGGGCTGCCCAAAGCTTTGTGTGGGTTTTACATAGGTATTCACTTTGATCTCAATAAAAGAATTAGTGTAACGAATGCTGACATACACAGTGCTTTGGTGCTTATGGCACAAGAGAGCTTCTCAAGAGACTTGTTGCATTGCCATATAAAGGTCAGGCACAGTTTTTACGAAGAATGGGGGGAGAAAAGAGATATCTGAAAAAAAGTGACTTTGCTGGCAAATCTGTTGTATAGTGGTACAGACAAGTTTTTTTCAGTCTGTTCATGTCACCTTTATTTTGACTAATTTCTTTATAAAAGGAAAATAATTGTAGTACCAGTAAAGAAGATGTATATCAGCAATCACTGGCAGAGTCCAGTGGGATTGGAGGTGAAAGATAGAGGGTATGGGATAATATACCAACTTGAGCTTTTTTTAATGTGCATAGAAGTCAAATGTATGGGTATAGAAAAAAACAGACATATCATTTCTGTATACTTCAAAACCTTAAAACAAATCCAAAAAAGCTTACCCTTGCCAATGTCAGGGTTCCTTGTTTACACACATTGCAGCGGACTCTCAGTTTCCCAGGCTTCACAGCTTGGCAGAAATTTTTGCAAAAAACATAAAAACTGTTGTAACTAGATGCACCTGTCAAAGGGAAAAAACAAACAAACAAACAAACAGAAAACAATCACTTTTTATGTATATGGAAAATCAGTAACAAACTGTCATGAAAGGTTCCTGTTTGACTCTATCAGTGATAAGTTAAATTAAGTTCTGAAGACAGCATTGTGATCATCTTATTTTGCCTGGTCTAGTTCTTAACACCTTCCAGTAACTCCTGCTTCTTGATCAATAGTTACAGGTGGACTACAGTGTAACTCTTAGGAAATGCATCCTGCCTACAGTTTCAGCTTACCACTGATAAGCAAAACCTGTAATTTTTGGCAAGTGATGTATGAGATTAATTACCCCAGCTCTCCATAATTTCCATTTTACTTGTCTAGCTGCAAGTTTTATGAGGGCAAATTACATGAAAATGTCTTTGGATGAAGTTTAAAAGATGAGTTTCACTGATATCATAGAGAGAAAACAAATATTTAATTTAGCAAATTTACTTTTATTTATGGAAGACTGGAAACCACTTCTTAATTCTTGCTGGCAGCTGTATAACCTACCAAAGTTTGTAAACTGCTGCCAAGAGATTAGGCCAAGTAAATTTTCAAGGAAAATTAAATGAAATGCATTCTGTTCTGTGAAACTACAGAACAGAATGTGATATGCAGAGAATTTTGAAAGCCCAGGGCAATGCTAAAGAATTTGATTTCACAGGCAATGCCGATCCCTGTTTTGAGTGAAGTATCTTTTAGAATGGCTACTGCTATTCCTTAGAAAATTTTGAAATATTCACGGTATGGTTTTAATCTAGGCTAAACATCTCCAAGTTCAGAGAATCAAGCTTATTTTCAGAAGTTGAACTAAGATCAGAATAAAGTTTTAAACAGATATTTCTCAATATCAACAGAAGGTTTGACCCACTAACAGTGGTGAACTTCAGAACCAATAGCAGTCCCTTAGAGATGAAAAGTTTTTCAGTGTCTTCCTTCCCATTCCACTGTTCCTCTCTATATCCATCAGCAATATACTTTTGATGTATGTTTGAACCCATAAATGTTACCACAGTAAATATGACCTGGAATAATATTTTTAAACTTGTCTGACTTGCTCTATTTTTACATCTCTCACACAATAAGGGCCAGACTGTGTGTCCTGCGAATGCAAAATTCCTATCAATTACATGTTATAACCTATTCATGGCTGTTCTAATATAAATGTGCTGAAATACAATAACAATGTAACTCAAATATAATTTGAGTTTCCGAAGCTCAACCGCAGACAACTATGTCATCAAAAACCCCCTTTTTTCTAAGAAAAAGTATGAGGATGTTACAAAGTATATGTACACTACTGAAAGAAGAAATTTTGTAATACTTTTTCAATTTTTCAGAATCATAAGCAAGATAAGACTACCTCAGTGATGTATCCAATACTAATTTCAGTCAACTGATCTATCAAGTGTTTTCACAATGTTTCTCTGGTATTAATCACCATACCAGACCATAAAGCGTAACAGAAGTTACACTGAATTCAGTTTTTGTGGAAAATTGACACATATTCATACATTCACATACAAACGAACTTTTCATATGAATAAGTGCAACTCCAAAGGCTGGGAGCACACTTCTCAAATCAATCTAAAACACAGTTCTTGGATTAAAATAGTTCAATTAAAGGAAAAAAGTCTTATGCCGAATTATTTAATATATAGCACAATGTTGAGAGGTGAATCTTAACTAAATATGACAAAGTTTTGGACATCTAGATTTCTATTCACTCCTATTTTGCTGGAGGCTCTGAACTGAGAGCACATCTGGATTAGACTCAATTTGAGCCAGAATCCACAACAAAAATCTAAACTAGGGTATTGCATATGAGGAGTACACTTGACTAAATTTTACTTTTGGCAGTTCCTCTCTGCAGGATCAGCAGATCAATCAATAAAAAAAAAAAGGACAGTACCTTTAGCACAATTCAAAGGACATGCTACATGACAAGACAGCAAGAATGCTATTGCTAGTATAGGCAATAACAGAGGCCCATAATAAACAATATGATTTCAGCCATTTATTCCTGACTCAGTTGCAAGTGCAGAAAGTGAGATCAGAGCCAGTTACCTATTTTGTTATTACCAGTCCTCTCCCATTGGTCCAATTTCTTAAATGGGTTGTCTAATGAGACTACTGAAAATTCTGCTTTTATTCACATGTAGAAGCACTTATCCTGAGAAGTTCTGTGGTGCTACCACTCACTGTCCTAGTTTGGCCCTATTCTCCAGGATTCCTGCCACGACTCTAATGAAACCCTTCCAGCTAAACGGAACCATCTTACTGAGTACATGAGCCCTTACGTAAAATATTTTGTTAATTGGCTGATGCCTTTCCTGATCAAGTCCTCCACTCCTCCACTCTGTGATGTCCTATGTCCCTGTCTCATATTTTATGCCAAGCTTATTTCAAGCATTAAAACAGTTGAGGCAGGAATGATACTCTCATTCTGCTTTATGTTCTAATCTCATTCCATTCGGACCCAAAGATAAAATAATTTTATTGATAATGCTCTGCAAAATATTCACAGGATAGTATGTCATAAATCATCATGACTGAATAGTGCAGTAAAAAATAGGAGTCATAGGAGAGGCCTAAAATGAGACATATTGCTGATTTACTGTAGAGGATAAATCTTACATATTAGCTTGATATTTGCTCTGTGCAAAAATAGACTGCATTAGCTTACTATTCATTTTTCTTAGCACTTTCAATTTTGTTTTCTTTTTTCATGAACATAAAAAGTCCCCCCCAAACACATACCCTCTGCATAAATTTGAAACACAAGAAATGAATTTGTAATCTAATGGGCTGGAGCAGTTAAGCAGCACAGATCTATTTGGAGACAAAGAATAATTTTTGAAATGTCTGCTATAGCAAGGAAGCTGGAAAGGCAAACATGACAAGTGAAATGCACTAATTTAGAAGGAATGTGTTAAACGGAGTTTTCAGCAATCCAGAAATACAGATGTGCTGATCACGTTCTCACAAAGTGCAGTTACGTCATTAGGTGTTTGTCCTGAGCAGCATCACCAGGCAAAAATCACCTCTCTCCACAGGTCAGCAGGTCCCTGCCAGGACCCTGCTCCAACATGGGCCTCCCACGGGGTCACAGCCTCCTTTGGGCATCCACCTGATCCAGCGTGGGCTCCTCCACAGGCTGTAGATGAATCTCTGCACCCCTGTGCAGGAGCACAGCTGCTCTACCATGGTCTTCACCACAGGCTGCAGAGAAGCCTCAGCTCCGGCGCCTGGAGCACCTCCTGCCCCTCTTTCTCCACTGACCTTGGTGTCTGCAGTGTTGTTCACATGTTCTCACTCTGCTCTTCTCTGGCTTAGTTTACATCTGCTCAAATAACTTCCCCCCCCCGCCCCCTTCTTAAATATGTTATTACAGAGGTGTTACTCTCACTCATGATGGGCTCAGCCTTAGCCAGCAGTGGGTCCATACTGGAGCCGGCTGGAATTGGCTCTACCGAATATGGGGGAAGCTTATAGCAGATTCTCACACAAGCCATCCACTAGCCCTCCTGCTACCAAAACCTGTGTATTCCAATGTTTTGTACTGTCTCTCCATTTAGTTTTTTAAGCTCCTTAGGACCTGAATTACTTCCTTTTTTTTTTCTGTGTTGTTAATGATGGTCATGGTGTGGAAGCTTTGTGCATGTTATTGATAGCACAGACCAATTATTTTGATATGCATGACTAGTTAATGAGAAAACATTAGTCATAATGACTATAGACCTATCCTGAAATCTCTAATCAGTCAAAACACCTATTATCATCTATATGACTGTTTAAGTGAATAAAATCTGAATAGGGATATTAGTAGCTAACCTACTGTTTTCATTTAAACTGCATTTTCATATAGATGATAATGATTACTTAGTCTTTCCTATAATTAGCTATTTAAAAAAGGACACAGCCACAGGAAGTCTTTCAACAGATTGAAAACTACATAAAGCTAGCATTGTTTCAGTTTCCATTATATTTACATTTAGACTAGTTGTAATTTGTAAAATGTAGACTGACCACCAGAGACCTCAGACTATTTTAGCAATTTGCACCCACGTAATGAAAAACACACAGTTAGAAGTGAACAAAAAAATATATTCTTCCAACTGTCTTCACTTTAAGAACTTTGCTTGATTCAACACAGTAGGAGGAAGAACATCTGATGTATAAGCACAGAAGTCTCACAATTACTTCCTTTTCCACATAAAGCTAAATTTAAAAAAAAAAAGAAAAAAAAAAGAAAAAGTGTGGAGGTTGCACTTCTCACTTAAAAAAAAGAGAAATTACTTAAAAGATCCTATTCATTTTCCAAAAATGCAACTAGTATGTTCTGCCTTTAAACTTTTCTTCTTCAACCATTCTTCTTTACTTGCAAAGATTTCACAGAACACAAAGCTTTCCTCCCCAGATCCATATATGCAAATGCACACATTTATAAAACTTTTGTACATATTTTTTATTATACTTATTCTTTATGAAGCCTGTCTAATTTAGAACATGAAAATGGCATTTATTTAGCCACTAGATTAATCTAAACTGGTTGTGTTATATTCTAGTGAGAAAAATGGACGCTTCTATGATTTGATTCAATTTATCCTGAAGTAGATATAAAAAGATATAAACACGTCAGATAAATTGTGACTAAAAGGTTCTGTTTCTCTCTGTTGTGGAGATTTAGAACCACTAGGTCTGGTAGAAATATCTACATTGCAAACCTCTAAAATTAGGGGAGATGAATCCCACTTGGTGATGCTGTGCAGAACTCATGATGAAGAGCTGCAGTATTTTAAGTATGAATAACAATATAAAATTGACTAAACCTGAAAAAGAAAAACCACAAATGCACAATTCTTTTTCTTGAGAATCAAATATTATTTGCAGAATGCCTATGGTAATTAAAGTATATGGAAGACACAGCTATCAAGAAAAAAGAAATGGACTTGTCACTCTACCAAGGACTAAAAATTTACGAAGTTGAAATTTGGCTGAAAAGGGTATAATGCTTATGTAAGAGGTGGGGTATCATAAGTAATTTACGAAGACAACAGGGCATATTTATCTTTTTAATGCCTTCTTGGTGAAAAATTTTGTTTGGGGGAAAAAACCCAGGAGACTTCTTTGAATTAAAAAATTGCAAAAAGCACAATATTTGATCTATTTTAAATTCCTGGAATTTGATATGGGGTAGGAAAAATGTTTAGTAGGAGTTTTTACCATGAAAAAAACTTCTGCTTCTCTTTTCTGAGCCCCAGTATCATTTAGCTTCACTTTCTTTTATATTTCTCTCAAATCTTTCATTATCTTGTTACCCAGGTAACTTCTGTAATTACCTTTTCCCCTTCTCACTCCCTTTCCTGACCTCTACATAAGCTTCACCTTTCTCTCACTTCTTACAATATACCTTTCTCTCCTTCAGCTTGCTCTCTGATTTTCAGAGAAAAATTCAACATTAATACTAGCATAGTTCATATTAACAATGAGAAGTGAAGGCAGCAAAAAGAGAAAAAACCAATTGTGATAATTCTGCCATACAGCAAAACAAGGGGCGGGGGGCAGCGCGGAAAGAAAACCAAACAATTTCATGAAACTGCTGAAAGCTTGGCAAATAATACATGGGAGAAAAACAGTGATACCTCATATATCAACAATGTGTTCAAGACTTAAGGGTATCAAAAGAGCTCCCTGAAAAAGTACTGATATGCTTCAGGCAACCACCATGAAACAACCATGATATCCCCCACAAAGCATCACCTTGAGCTGCTTTTTACATCACTGAAGGGGCTGTGTTCGATATGTGGTGATAACAAGTGGCTAGAACTGGTTTATTTGCAGTTGAAAGCAGGGGCTTCTGGGTTTAAGCCTAAGCACATGAAGGGAAGCTAAGCTACTCCAGAAAATGCATGGGTGGCACAGATCGTGCACTGTAGGTTTCAGTATGAGCAGCAGATCCAGTTGAGCACATTTTCAGCTCAACTAAGAAATGTTTAAAAATTAAACTAGTGATCATCAAGGAAGTCCATAAGGATGCAGCTAGTCCCAGGTTAGGCCAGAAAAATGAGAAGATATACATCCAGACACAGCATATCTAAAAACATAGCCCAGGGATGGAACAAAGCTAAGGACTTCAGCTTAAAAGTAGCTTGCTGGGCAGCGGGCCCACTGAGGATGGGTGAGGTGAAAACCTCAGACAAGGTTTCCAGCAGCTTTTTCTCACGCAGCTCCTTTCATAAAAGTCTGATCCAAGGTTACACAACAGCTCATTTCACAGCTGGCCTTTGACACAACCAGTTAAACACCCAAGGAGGGAGGGAGGTTGAAAAAGAAGTCTGTTGGTACCTTTACATGGAAAATGCGATATCCCAGAAACTACCCATGTCATGTCCAGCAAGGAACAAAGTACTCACAGATCACGGAAAGGGTAAAAAAACTCCAAATTATCAGCTTCTTAAATTGTGAATGCCCCACAGAAATTAGGAAAATAATTTTAAAAGGCTATATTTAAATGTATAGAATGAATTTCTGCATCTGCAAATTGAAGATGAACCTGTATCAGTTAATTTATAGTTTCAAATACATGACATTTCACAAAGGTAACCACCTTTTTGACAACAGAGAATGTAAATTTTAAATTTATGTTCTTGGTCAGTTTGAATTTTTTAACGTACTGCTAGTGTACAACCACAGTATCTAATTAGATATATTTCTTTTGACTGAAATTTCAAAAATCTTTTTACCTTCAGTCAAAAGAATGGCTATTCCTACTGAGCTGCTTCACTGTATCAGTTCTCTACTTATTTCCAGTGTCCCAAAAAACCTAGCTGTACTCAACTGATGTTGTCCAGATATAGGTAATATTACGTTTCTATTGTAATTACAACTATGAAAGGCTGGTAACAAGCAGCAACAGTACTGGTGTTAGCTTTGTTACAGAGTTTGTTTCATTATTATGAAACATTCCAGAAAAAGTTTGCTTTTCAGAGCACACAAGAAATAAATAATGAGGTAGCAAAGCTTCTGGAAGATTATTAATTTTTTTTTGATACTAAAATTTATCCCTGGAAGTGTTCAAGGCCTGGCTGAATAAGGCTTTGAACAAAAAGGTGCCCCTGCCCATGGCAGGGAGGTTGGAACTAGATAATCTTTAAAGTCTCTTCCAACTCAAAAAATTCTATGATTCTATGATTAAAAAAGACTGCCTCAGAAATTTCTTTAAAAGAAAGCATACTTTTTCTGAATGAAAAACAACATTCTCTTGTGTCCAAATAAATGGTTAAAACACATGAAAGAAATGTCAGGAATAAATGATCCGTTTTCTCAGTACAGTCCCAAAAGATATTTATTCTATGACTTGAATATTCCACACCAGAAAAAGAGAAATGAACAGTGAAATGGCAATGTTTGATGGTGATATGACTATATTCAGGACAATAAAAATGAAGGCCAACTGGAAAATAATATTGAGGACTGTAGGATGCGGAGTGACTAATAGTAAAATTCATTGTAGATAAATGTGAGGTAATGTACATAAGAAAAATAATTTTATCCAAACAGTGATGATCTTGTATAGTTATTACCCCACAGAAACAAAATCTTGGGGCTATAATAGTAGTTCTGTAAAAACGTCAGCTCAACGCTCAGTAGCAATCAAAAAAGTAAATTGAATACTAGGAATTAAAAACAAAACACACACATGAAACAAACAAACAAACAGCACCACAGGAAACAGTACTGTACAAATGCTGTAAAAATCCATAGTGTGTTCCATTTTCAGCAGCACGTGCAATTCTACCTTTTCCACCTCGGAGCAGGATATGGTAGAATTGAAAACACACACAAAGAGGAAATGGATAAGCAATAGCATCCATGCCACAATCATTTAAACAGACTACTACTTTTTGACAAAAAAAATTGATGGTTAAGTAGGACTATATTAAAAATCCACAAAACCATAAGAAGCATAGAGAAAGTGACCAAGACTGGGAAAGCATCCTGGACAGTACCACTACCAGATTGATTTATATAAGCTACCGGCAGATCCCATCAACTGACAGTAGAGCACTGTGCTAAATGCATCTTTGATCTGAGCTGGTGTAGCCACTCTCAGGTTTCATGTGAGAAAGAGAAGGAAGCAATCTGTTATGACATTTACCTGCGCTGATGTGTCCCTTCACAAAACAGTAGCTTGGCTCTTTAGTTGTAGATCCAGTACTTCAACCTGTTTTAACCCACAGACTACTATGGCAAAGACACAAAACAGTCTGGCTTCTATGCAGCCCAGACCATGTCCTCTCCTGAAGGCATCATGTGTTCCTACCCATGAAAAAGTCCTGAGCCATGAGTCTTTGCCAAATGACTTTCAAATTTTCCTTTCAAAGTGCAGGTATTTAGCCTCTTGGTTTTATTAACAAGAACCCACTAACACTGAAGATATTTAGCTCTGTTGTATCAGGTACTTTAGCAATTAAATGACAACAGGCCTTTGTTCAAGTATTACGAGTATAAAATAATAGATTATGAATGTATATTCTTTTAACTCCCTTGCCTTTTTTTTAATTTCAAGCTGTCATCTTAAGCTTTAGAAATTGTTCGTGTTCTTCATTGCACCTTAATTTTCTTAACAATGTTTCTCCCACAGTAATATCCTTTAAAGTATTAAATGTCTCCATGTTGATTACAAAATTACCATAACTTGTATGCCAATGTGTTTTAGAAAGTGCTTTTTATTTTCTGTCCTTTCGCTAATGCTTTCAGGTTTTTATTATGTCTGATCCCTTGCACATTCAAAAAAAGGAGATATTTCCAGCTATTTTTATCTGTTTTCTTTACCTTTAGAAAGATTAGTTTTTTAAAGAAATATTACTTTGAATACTTTTTTTAATATTCAGAGACATTTTCAAAGAAATTCCATCTGATGTAAAGAAACATATACCCAATTATCTGGTAATAATGGTCAACTTTGATGGTTGAGAATACAGAACATTAGGTATTTTGCAACAGAGTAGTATTCAACATGCACCTTCTCAAGTTAAAAAGCATTACTACAAAATGTGATATGATTCTGCAAAAGTTAGAGAATACAGGGATTAACACCTTGTTCTCTACACTTACATGAATTGATGACTGCACTAGCCTATGTCTACTCTCAGATGAAATGACAAAAACAAATACAAATAAAATACAAATGGCAAAATACAAACTCTCAATCTCTATACTTGGAAAAAATTTTAATTTGCCAAATCATATTATTTGTCTAAAAATAATATTTGTCATATTATTTTTCTAAAAAAATGAAAGCTGTATATGTGGAATTTATGAATGCAAAGACTTGCACAATCACAGCTGCAAGAAAAACTTCTTGATTGTATTCAGAGAATAATATTGTTTTATAAAACAGATTAAACAGATGTTTCTGTAAATGGAAATAAGTGAAATTTATGTTTCACGGTTATGTTACATGCTCGAATTTAGAAAAACATCTGTTTTCTCTCTTCACTGCCCTTTTACATAAAAGACCAAGTGATAACCAGTAGAAAAAGTGGGCAACAGATGTATAGACGCTTGAGTAACAGATTAAAGATACTGTCCTTACACAGATACAGATACAGACAAGTGCTTACACTCATATAAAGTGTCTAAAATTTAACACAAAGCTTTTTAACATATTAATTTAACATATATCAAGTGACATTTATCGACCACTGGAAAAGTAAAATCATTGTATAAATTATACATTATAAATTCCAGTAATGAAAACATGAAAACAAAGCTATAAAAGGGATTTGAAATGGAACTGGAATTAGGGGAAAGCTATTTTTTTTTAGTTATNGGGGAAAAAAAAAAAAGGTTCTCCCAGCATTGTATCTATTTTTTAAAATTGTCTTAAAACTACCTTCTCATATGCATAATTTTTTTAAAATTTCAGCTTCACATAATATGCAGGTTTTCAGATATTTTAATTTCCTATAACCTTTATTTATAAATCAATAAAAATATCATCATGTAGGGCAGCAGAATGTCATACAGATCTCAGAAAATATTCCAATCAGCACTTAGAATAAAAATCCCACAATTACTGACAGGCGACGGTCCAGGTGAAAAGAATGAAATATATTTCGAAACCACATTATAGAAGGTGCTATAAGCTTTCATTAAAATGGGCCTGATAGTATAAACTATCTGCTAACTATCAGCTAATGGCTAACCAAAAAAAACAGGCAAAAATATATTTGTATTAATATTAATGCTAGATACAGCTTACTGTGAAATGATCCTAAGTAGCACTCTAGAAGCTATGAATGGAATTGCAAGATGGACGTTTACCCTAAAATTTGGGTTCAAAGTCCAGCAGGAATGGAGCTTATAATCAAACAGTTAATCCATTCCTCTACCACTGTCGCGGTTGGGACGGACAGGGCGACATTGATCACACTTGCTCTACGTGTTCAGGGGTGCCGAAATGTAACAATTTATTGTTTACAGAATAGACATTTATACACATCAGAAGGTTTGCATATTCTAACATAATTGGTAGAAAGTTATCTAACTACTTTACCATTGGCTAAAGGCACAACACTTGCTCTCTGCTCATCTCAGCTGCCCCTTCTGTCTCCAGGCAGGCAGAATTGCATGCCTATCCCTGACATACCACAATGTCCAATATTGAGGAATAAACTGAATAAAAGATTTGTCAAGCTTTTCATGTTTTGTTGGCTAAAATAAAGTTACTAGCATGAATGAGTGAACACATAAGAAAAACCATTATTTCATTTTAAACTAAAAGAAACTGAGAGACTTTAATAAAACTTGTCTCTTTGCATATCATCCCTGTTTGGACATCACATTAATCTTCTCTGCATCCTTCCAGCTTTAGTGAATGTATTGCAGGACCAGCAAGGTTTCCGATACTGGTTTCAAGAATCTCCACGAGTCATGTAGGAACAAACACAAAAATGCTATTAGCAGTTACACAGATTGTACTGTAAATCTGAGCACACAATATCCATCTTCAGAAATTCAGGAGATCACTGAAAAAGTAATACTACAAAAATGTTATAATGTTATTTCTGTTTATAGATGGTGCTGTACTTAAGGCTCTGCTTGGAGACCTCTCCAAGTCAAAGCTATTTTTTTTTAGTTATACTGTATACAACTGTTAGTATTTAAATGAAGAAAATATATTACAAGTAACTGCTTATCTTACTTATAACTACAGCTAAAACTGCATGTTCTTTCCTCTTCCTTAATACGCACTGCATCATTATTCTAGCAGAAAAGTATACAACTAGTGAAAATAGGATTGTCCAGTAATGTACTAAATAATATTCCAGTGCTTTTATTCTAACAAATATTTCAGTGTGTAACAAAATGTTGTGCAATAACAATGTACCACAGAAGCTGTCTTTTCAATTGATGTATGGTACTTCTTTTCATTCTGAATGCCCCGTATGTCAGGCTCTTCACTCTGAAGCTCCCATGGAACTAGAAATTTAATGACAATTTACTTCTCTTAGAAATAACAGGGAGTTAGAAAATGGCTCAGGAAAGATATATCTATAACTCAGTTGATATAACAATTTTCTATGCAGACAGAAAATACCAGTACTAGTACTTTTACTTAAGATTCCAAAACTTGCTACTTAATGGCTTGAGTAACTTACGATTTCAATAAAAAGTAATATTTTGAGGAGGATCCTTAGCTGCTTCTATAGAAGGGAAAAGATCTATATTGACAATCTTTCTCTTAAACACCTGTCCAGAAAAATAGAAGTTTGGGTGAAAATGACACTTTACCATGTTGTATTGTCTCAAAATAATGGCATGGTCATTGCATCACTTTCCCATAATGCAACACCAGGACTATGTCGTAAAGAGTAGGAATGGATTTTAAGAAAAAAGTCAACTTAGAATTTCACATACGCTCTAATTTTTCATATATGCTCTAAACTGAAATATTGGATACACAGAAACACTCTTCTGAGTTTAGAAGATGGTTTTGAAAATATAACCTAAGTAAACAGGCTTCTTTATCTCTTTAAACCATTCAACAAAAGGATTTGGTAAGAAGGGATGCAGGTTTTCCAACCAGCCCTAGGTATTGAAGCAATAGGCAGCAAATGCAGCTCTTTAAAGCAACATATATTAGAGAGTTCAATTTTGACACATGCAATGAGCTAACTTCCTCCTATGGAGGAAAAAAAAAACACAGAAAAAAGTACTTCAGGAAGAGAAGGAAAGACAGACAAAGTGCACTTGACAGACAGAATGCACTTGTAATTGCACTCTAAGCTCAAAGCTTGAACCTCAAAGCTCCTCTAGCTCTGCATTAACTAACAGAATTCCCCATTCACAATTAGCTGAGAAGCAGCAAGACTCATCACATTAAAGTTAAATGAGCAGAAAATGGAATCATAGTAATCCTCACTGACATGTTTATATGTACAGTCTGCTGAGCATCTATGTCTGTTATTTGATAAGAAGCATGGAAATAAAAGTCTCAGACTTTGAAACAGTGATACAACTAACCTAGCCCTGCAACCCTTACAGATGCCTTATCACATCTGAAAATTCCTCACAGTTGCAATTTGATACCTACCATCTAGTGAGCTCCCTTGCAATGCCAAAATACATAATTCTACCTGTGAAAACTTTGAGCTTCAACTCATGACCATTCCACACTGCGATTTGGGGAGATCCTTCAGGGAGGCTTCAGCCACAAAACCTGTTGGCTTGATCGACCTCATAAACATAAAAATAATTTATTATCCAGAAGGAATTAAATGGCTTCTCTATCAGAATGAACTAAAATAATGTTTAAATACTTAAAATAACTCAGGATGAAGCTTCTAAGACTATAAGTAGGTATCAGTCACTATAACACTAAAATACCCCTTTTTCCCCTAATGAAAAACCTACGACCAAGTGCGGTAATATGTAGGGCCTGTGAACCTTCTCAGTAAGAGGTATTATTAATATACATATGGTTCATTAATCAATACGTTCTCTGATTGATCAATTAACAGATTTTTTTTATACTATATGTACAGTATCTTTAAATGTGGTATCAGTGTTCTGGTTGCATTTTTGAGCCTGAAGTGCATAGCAATTCTGCTCAAGATTAATTTAAATCGAGTCCTACTATCACTCTTCACCCTGCCAGTTTAGGAAACCACCCCCTGCCCCACATCAGCATTCCTGCTGCATGACCTGTAGAGACTGCACTCCTCACCATGCCATGTACAGCACAGCGCTTTAGCAGCCGGTTGTTACCTTGTTCCTGATTAGCGTGACACGCGGCTGCCAGCTTAACTCTCAGTTGTTCCCTGTAGTGCCACGCCAATCAATTAAGCAAATAGGTTTATGAGAATGGTTTTGTTGAAGTTAAACAGAAATGCTTAAAGACTATTTTGTATGTTCAACTTGAGATGTACTTAATCTCTGCAAAAGCCTGTTCCCTCCCTCCCATTTCTTACAAAATTATGAAAGCTTTTCGTTTCTTTCCATACAATACTTTTGACAGTTTGACAAACATTTGTGCTGGAGGGGTTCTCCTTTCTACTGCTGAATTCCTAAGTCACAATACAAAGTAGAAGACATTCCTGCAGACTTTAAAGAGACAAGTTCTCATCTCGATGGTTCCCAACTTCCTTCATGAGTAACCATTTGGTTTCTAATTCATTCTCATGAAGGATTATAATAATCTAGGGAAAAAATCAAGATATTACATCTACATCTCCAGTACTTATATTCCTGTTCTACTATGCACCTGTGCAGAAGGTAATTTCAATCCTGCAGTTCTGCCATATTTAGAGTATATTCATATGTCATTTACCCAGAGAAAGAGACTGAGGGGGCTACAAGAGAATAGGGATAGTAAAATGAAATATGGGAGATCAAGGAGAAATACCAAAATCATAGCTATTGTTAGATATGGTAATGTTTAACAAAGATGTTTTATTTCTATATACATTGCTGGTCAAATACAGAACTTGTGCCTGGATGGCAGATATAAAATGTGTTTGTTCACATTTATACTGCTAGATTTAGTGTACTTGAAAAAATATCTGTTACAGACTTGGAGACAAAATGTGGAGGACAGACAGCATTTCTGTTTGAAACAGAATTTTTTCACATCTCCATCCTAAATATTTCACAACAGGTAAAGTTCTAAAGAAGATATTGCTCAAGAGGAGTCATATATTAGTTCAGCTATGGTCATCGTTATGTTCAAGGTGAAAATCACTGTGAACAATGTTATGGAGTTTAGACACCAGGACAAGAAGACTTATAGCTATTCTTCACAGATTAGACAACAAGAAGGATAAAAGTACAATATCCATAATCATTAATCTGCATCAAATAATGAATTTAAATCTTGACCTTCTACAGCTGAAGACAGTAGAGATTTTGCTGTTTATTTCATTATTATTTGCACAAACACAGCAGTCTTTTAAAGAGAACTAAAATCTGCTTGGGAAAAGTCCTTGATAATGTTAATCATGAGCTTCACCTAGCCATATATCCAGCACAGACTTTGTTTAAAACAAAAACTATTGATGTTTAATTCAGCTACTCCAAAAATAATTAGTGAAGACTGGGAAGAGTTGCAGTAAATAAAAACTCAATAGCCAAGTGATATACCTTTAAATCAGAAGTCAAGGCTAAAGAGCAAATTATGGTGAACAGAAGGAGGAACTGTAGCTCCCAGTATTTCAGTTGTTCAAGTGAACTTTGGGATTTTTTTTACAATTTTGGTTAAACCACCTTGATAGCAAAAAACACCAAATAAAATAATGTCACCCAGCACTAAAAAACAGGATACCACGGCTTATAATAAAATCATTGACAAGTTGCACAGTGTTGCATGAAGCTGAACAGCAATGAGTACAGGCTGAACTTAAGACCTCATCTCCATATCCATATGTTTTCTTCTTTTTCTCTATTCCTGCGTTTTGACAGGTTAAATGTCAAGACTCACTAAACAGACTGTTGCACCAATATAGCATGATGGAATCTTGGAAAGATCATGTTGGTGCTCAAAAAACATGTTGGCTTTCAGGGATCCCTGGGCACTTTGCTCTGGCATGCAGCTATCACCTTTGATATTTCAATCTTTGTTTTGCTGTATGAGAGGGTAGTTAAAATTGAACACACACATATATATACATATATACACACATACACACACACACACACACACATATATATATATATATATATATATATATATACACACTATAGGCTTGAATTTTAAGTGGAGATTCAGTTGCAGATACTCCAAAAATGTAGGAATTGTTACAGGTAGATAGACTGTCAAAACTAAACCTGAAGCATTTGTCTGCAAATACCAGTTATGGCAGCAGGTGAACATAATTGCTAATACATTAATAATATATACCTGAAAATATAAATTATATTCAGAGAAACTGACATTCTCAAGGTCAAAGACCTAAGACTAAATACCCACAAAGATGTCAACAGTACAGATAGGCTTGTAAGATACAGTTTCAAGTGTATCACTAAATACAAAGATTCTTCTTTTTTTTGAACTAGCATTTAAAAAGGTTAGATTTGAATCTTAAGGTTAATGATTAAATAAGAACTTGCAGATCTTGGGTATCTCACCAAGAAAATTGTGATTCTGACAGAGTAGCTGTACAAAAAAGTGGTGCCACAGCACACGTAATCCAGCTCAGAAATATGCCAGACAGTTTCACTTGCAGGCCACTGTAGCATTCTGTCTCATAAATGAAAGGCAGATCAAGGAAGGTATTTTCTTAATGTATTTTCTTTTCACTTTGGTAATTTGATGAAAAATGCTGTAATCCTACATAAGTGAAACTTTCTGTCCGCTGCTAACAGATCCCAGAGAATAACAACACTCTAGATATTTGTAAAAAATATCTAATAATTACAAACAATGATAATTGTTGCAAAACGTGTATCTTTTATTCTGTTGCTAATATTGTAGTTGCTGGGCATAATGTAGGCAGTGTTGTTTCATGACAAATGTGTAAGAATGAACAAGGTTTAAGCAAAATGTTCAATGTACCTCAGAGTATGAGAAAAAAATCCCTACACTGAAGGGTTTTTGGAAATCCTTATCCTTTGGAAAGGTGATATAGAATCTCATTTTCTGTGGTTAGATATTCTCTAAAAAAAGAAAGAAAGAAGAAAAAAAAAAAAAGACAAAAAAACAGAGGCACAAAGGATGAATAAAACCAACTGAAATCCTAGCTGGCAGTCTCTGAAGAGAAGCTTCAATGGACACTAAGGCCACTACCTTGGCATCTTTAACAATGGTCACCCAGGTAGCAGTGAAAATATGAAACTTTCACTGACACGAAGCTGATGGTAAAATTCTAAAACCTTCTGGTACAGCAATACAGGAACATGCACTGAATTAAATTCTGATTTTCTGTGAATATGAATTACAATTGCTGAATTTCCAATCACAATCATTCTTTCATTAAAAAAAGAAAAAAGCAAAGAAACACCAGAGAATCTGTCTTGCCCTTCCAAATGCAATGATGCTTTCCTTTCACAGAAGTTCAAATTTGGTCCCATTGAAGCTATTTGTCTTTATAAAGAAAGAGGAAGGTGTGTTTTGTTGGCTATTTTTATCTTCTAGTATCAACTGAATTTATTAATCTGTTCCATGTAATTACTTTCTATAGATCAAGCCTTTTTAATAGATCTGTTCTCTCAATGTCCTTGCTGTGTGCACAGAACTCCCAATGATATTAATGAATCTTGAGCACACAACTTAAGTGAAGACTATGCTTCGTGTCATTTTGAGTGGTAAGAGCTCATAACAGAGACCATGTAGTGCAAGTATTAAGCTGCACAGTAGCAGCAACTACTGTTTTTTTAATGAACTTAGAACACCACGGAAGAAAGAGAGGCCCAAGAAAGTTAGTTAATAGTCAAGAATCACCTCTTCCTAGATTAGGAGTGATACATCCCAACACAGAGGAAGTCAGGCAAAAAAACTTTTTGTGTGCATTGATGAACAAGGCCTGCATTGATGAACAAGGAGCTCCTTCACAAACTGAAACATAAAAAGGAAGCCTACAGAGGGTGGAAGAAAGGAGAGGTAGCCTTGGAGGAATAAATAGAGGTTGTCTAAGTAGCCAAGGATCAGTTCAGGAAAGCTAAATCCCTGACAGAATTAAATCTATTCAGGAACACCAAGGGCAACATGAAAAGCTTCTACAACGTAGGTCAGTGATAAAAGAAAGACTAGGGGAAATGTGGGGCCCCTTAAAAAAAGGAATGGGAGACTTGGTTACCCAGGACATAGAGAAGGCTGAGGTACTCAATAATGTTTTGCCTCAGTCTTCACCAGTAAGTGATCCAGCCAACCACGCAAGTTGCATAAGGTAAAGGCAGGGACAAGTAGAATAAAGAACTGCCCACTGTAGCAAAAGATCAGGTTTGAGAATTTCTGAACAACCTGAAAGTTCACAAGTCCATGGGACCTGATGAGATCTATCCATGTGTCCTGAGGGAACTGTCAGATGAAATTGCTAAGATATGTTGGCTTTCATATTAGAGAAATCATGGCAGTTCAATGAAGTTCCCACTAACTGGATGATCTTTAAAGTTCCCTCCAACCCAAATCACTCTACGATTCGATGAATCTTACTTGTGCTTCACAATTGGACTATTTCTGATAAAAAGAAATCACCCTAAAATTCTATTGTGTTTTACACATAAGAGATGTTTCCTAAGTGTTACTTTCCTTGTTTTCCTCGTGGCATCAGTTATAAATTCATGCCAATGATTATTTTGGAAAACATAACATGTATAGTTCTATTTAATCAATACAGAACATTTTCCATCTACTAATGTCACCTCCAGCTCGTGGCATAAAGATGTGAGTGATGTGTTTGCAGAAGAAAATCCATCCATGTTGTCACCCATAACCAATCAAAATACATTGCAAGAACATAACTGTGTTCCACCCCACTCCTTGACACAGAGGAGTTAGCAAATGGTACCAGCTTTAATTAACATGAAAGGGTCTTTAAAAACAATAAAGCAATTAGACACGTTCATGAGAGAGAATTGTGTCATGTAAAGATGAGCTTTCCTGGAAGTGCTTTAGCAGCTATTAGGAAAGAACATTTTTTACATTTTTCCTCTCAAATGAATTTCATAGACATGCAAGGTGTGGGGAAATGGCACCATTTTCATCAGTATTAAAAGCATATGATATGAATGAGGTCTCCAGCATGGCACTGGCTGCAATAAATTATCAAGTGTGTGTTCTGTTTTCTGAAATGGGCTCAATTTATCATTTTATTGAAAAGGTTCTATTATGCTAATGTCTTATAAAATCACTTTTTGCTGTTGCTGAAAGGTGAAGAGGGGATATCAATTTTTATATATAGAACTTGAAAGTATTGCAGCAGTGAATTTTCAAGGGTTAATAACCCTAACAGAAGATACGATATACACAAGAGCAAACTTCCAAGGACTTTGTAATGACAAATTTTCATAACCCTCCTAGAAGTAGAAAAAACAGAATAATTTTCTTAAGCTTAACTATTTCAAAAGAAATGTTGGCAGAATAAGAGAAATGTTGACAGAATTAGCACCAGTTAACTGCAGGGCTGAAAACTCTCTGTTCTCTAATTAACCCTTGAATTGACATTGCACATGGTCTAGGAAGTGTTTTTCCAGTGCAGGTCAGATTAGAGAATACCATTATCATTCTTGTCAACTTGCCCAGATAACAGACATGAAGGATAATCAGACAGGGGTACAGCGGAGATTACTTGAAAAGAAGAATATGTATCTCTAAATAAAACTTTATATAACAAGAATGTTTTTCTTCTTTTGAAGTACTGGGCACAAAACAGTATTAAGAGAACTAGAGTTAGACAGACAATTGCTTTGATCTTGCATAATAGCTTTTTTGTGTCCGAGATGTGATTTCTATCCAAACCCCCTCTTTTTTGCTGTGCATCAAAGAATAAGTACTGTTTCAGAAACATTACCATATTATGAATCTTTTAAAAGGAAGCTTTGTCTTTAGGGGATGCCTTCCCTTACCTCTAAACATATTCATAGAGCATAATCCAAGAAAATACAGCAACTAATACAGCAACCAATCAAGAGGGATAATTTAACATGTGCTGACATTAACAGGCTTCCCAGGGAAGGGGTTGAGTCACCATCCCTGGAGATATTTAAAAGATGTTCAAATGTGGCACTTGGGGATGTAGTTCAGTGGTGGACTTGGCAGTGCTGGGTTAATGATTCGACTTAATGGCCTTTTCCAACATAATTCCATGATTCTAAGATTGCAATATATTTTAGCAGTTGAAAACTAGTGGAGCTAGAGCACTGTAACCATCATCTCAATGGATAATAATAAACACCCTTCTGGATCTCACAGCTTCAAATATGGATCACAGTTCAACAACTTCTGCCATACAACATTTATGAAACAACTTGGAAACTCTTTCAAAATTTTAGAAAAATTATCACTCCAAACATAGGAAATATTTAGTGAGATTGATTTAAACTTAAATCCAATGTCACTCTACCATATAAAAATGTTATTCTCATACTCTTCTCTTAATACACACATTTTTAGACCTCAGAGGCACATATTTTAAAGATGGTTATTTCTGAAAAAAAATGTTCTAACACTGTGAAAATCTAGTCAGACGTGATGTGTAAGCATTTTGCATTAAGTGTGTGAGCAATGTGGACACCAAAGGGACAATGATGCCTGTAGTTGCACACACTTCTGTCTCAGGAGGTATCCAAGTGACAAAAGGTTGTAAAACGAAACAAAACAATACAAGCATGAGGGACTGCAAAGGGGCAGAACATATTCCAAGAATAGGATACCCAGAGGGAGTGGTTTAAAACAAAAACCAACAAAAGCAGTGAGGAGCACAAAGGAAATTCCCATTCAGGACAGAAACAAGTAGTATAAAAATATAAAATAATAATATATACTATATACCATATAATATATAATATTATAAAGGAAAAATGGAGAAGAAGGAAGACCAGTCTCCTTTAGTTCCAGTTTCTCTTTTCAAAGATCTCTCAGACCTGATCAACTAAATTTCTGTGACTACAAAACATCAGTGCAATGAAAATGGCATCAGCTCTATGGCACTGTACACTGGCAAAAAATTTAAGATATAAGGTCTGACAGTTAAAGTCTAACAGTTTTGTGTAAATAGTGAGTGCATAGTGATTATGATTAACAAT